>OMLC01066240.1:0-21129 GCA_900302585.1 Regalecus glesne | reverse complement strand
CTGTTGCTTCCAGATGGATGCGCCCTTTCTATATTAAGGCAGTAGCCTGCTAGCCTGTGGGATTTGCTTCAGCTTTAATTTGAAACAAACTCTTAGAATGTCATCAGTGATTCTGCATCATTTAATCATTACACAGCTGAAGGATATTCTGCAAGAAAAGCAGCTCCGCTCGGCACGCCTCACACCCTGGAATAAGACACCTGATTCAGTGATGGGAGTGATTGAGGATAGTGTTAGTGTGTTCTCGAGTTATTTTTTGAATAGTTGTTCCCGTTGCTTTATACGCATCCTCATCTTGTGTCTCATGTCGCCTACTTGGGCAAAACCAGACGTCCAACCTCGCCCGAATGATGGACCCCCCCCTCAAATCAGATCAAGATCAGTTCATCTCAAATCACCTCCAATTTTTTTTTTGTTCAGTCTTAGTCCTCAGTCATAATACGTTGATACAAACGGGCTTTTATTCCCCAGGAAAGGCCACATCCTATGTAAACTAGAGGAGATGCAACCTGTCTTGTCAGTGGCTCAAGCTCAACGTCTCTCACGTAGACGGCTCTCTGCTGCCCTCTACTGTCAAGATACTAAACTGACACCAAACCAACACAGCAAAGTTAAATAATGTTTGACATATCTATTTCAGTATTTAATTGTAAAATGAGGCTATCCTAAAGGTTTACATCCATCTGGAGGACTGTACATCTTATGGATATTTATGTTGGGTCTCGGTGGCAGCTAGGCTGCTCCTAGGGCCCAGAGGTTTGAGTCGTGCAGCCGGCCCACATGAATGGCTCTCCTGCCCGGGCAGAAGCTGCCTCCATAGACTTCTGCTGATGATTGTGAGGGAACCTCCTCCAGCTGGTCAGATCCTCCTCCCTCTGCTTGGTCACATAGTCAGTCTGGTAGGCTGTCAAGTTCCCCGTTCTCTCTCCGGTTCCACTGACTGCTCCCTCCTGACACAGGCAGATGTGGGAGTTGTGCTGCCTGCGGTCATCAAGAAACTTTCTTCGACCCAGTCCCTGCGAGAATACAGACAATAAAGTCACTGTACTGAGGGGTGGGAGTCAGATTTACAGCATCCATTCATTGCTAAGAAACTGATAGTCTGATGTTGTCCATCACTCACATTGTCAAAGACCCCGATGTAGCCTCGTAACACATATCTGTTATCATGGATTGAGAACCGATCCCTTTTAGATTTCTGTGGAGAGACAGAGACAGGAGAGACTCCAGTTGTACCGAATACCCCGGATATAGAATGACAGGTGTGGGTGAATCTCTTCCTTCTGATGAGGACCGGTACAGACATCCAGGAAAGGACAAGGAATGCATAGTGATGAGTCAAAATCAAAGCAGTAAGACAACAATAGCGGAGCACAGTGTCATCCAGACACACCCGCTGAATAATAATAGGAACGACAAACATAGATAATGCACACAGAGCCCAACTTAAAGCGCCTCACTAAACTGGAAAAAAAAAATCCTTTAGGAAAAATGCAGTTTTTTTTCAAAGCCTGGGGCAAGGATGAAGCTTGAGTCTGAGACAGCCTGGTCCCAGTGCTGGTAGTCTCAAACTTTAGAGCAATCTTTGTCTCTAAACTTGTGTGAGCAATTTGGAAACGAAGACCGTGAACTTTGTACAGTTCCCTGTTGGTCAGTTTTCTAGCTAAGCAAAGAAAGCCATGAAAAAAAATATTTTCTTACCCTTTCATCATCCTCTCTCACTGAAGAATAATGCTGGCTGCCTTCTATCATGTCGACAAAGTGCGGGGTTTGAAAGAAGAATCCATCTGGGTATTTAGTATACGTCTGACAGGCTGACTTGAATGCAAACGTTTTGTGGCTATGGAAACATGCTGCACACAAAGACAACCGGAATTTGAATTCAAATCGTCATGGTGATCTCCATGGAGGTAGCATTCCATGAGGAAGAGAAGAAAACTGAGCCAGTTCAATGGTATTATTTTTCCCGATTGTTCAGCTCTTGTACACGAGTGTAAGCTTGATCTACCTCTTGTACTGTCTGTGTGGGGGAAGGAGAGCAAAGCCACTTTATCTGGTCATTATATTCTTACTATTAATTTTTTTTTACACTGCCTTTAACCCACCCTATTATACAGGAGCAGTAGGCAGCTGCAGCGCCCGGGGAGCAGTTAGGGGTTCCGTGTCTTGCTCGAGGACACTTCAGCACACAACTCCCAATCAGGCAATACGGGTTCAATCCTGTGGTAGGGCATCAGGAAAGCTGATTTTGCTTCTGATGGTGGGGCCTTCTGGTAGACGATAGTACGTGAACAACGAAGAACAAATTGAAGGAAACCACCTCACCAGGATAGATGCTTCTGAGAAGTGCACGTTTGCGTCAATGACTTTATTTCCCCACAACACATAAAAAAAACCTGAACAAACTACAACAGTGTATTATAATAAAAACAACAAACACTTATTGAAAGGCAATTGATTTTTTTCTAGTTTCACTAGACATGTTGGTGATCCAAATATTTTAAAATTAGCTTTAAAAAAACATGGCAAAAAGCTCAACCCCTGATTATAAGAATGAAAAAAAAAGAAGTTTTTATACATTTCTACAGAATAAAATCTCAGTTGATTCTCAGATCACATGGAGCTCATGCTGGCTTCATACATATACATTCATACATCAGCACAGTCACAGAGGCAACACCCGTGGAGGCATTTCAGACCTTTGTGGCAGGTCCAGTGGGCGTGTTCCTGCTCCTGCCGTATGGCCGTCTCATCACTGTTCCCTGATGAAGACCAGATAAGACAAAGACATTGTTTCAGCCATTTTAGAAAACAAGATCCCGCACAGGTAAGCTAAAGGATCAAGCGTGTTGGTTACAATCTAGTCAATCTTCATTTGAATCTAATAGTAATTGGATTTAAAAGGACCAGGGGTATAAAAGTAGCCCCTTCTAACAACATGACTTGCCGGGGTCCATTCAGCAGAGCAAAGTGTGCACAGCCTGTCAGGTGGTGACAGCAGATCTTTTGGACAGCTCATTTCTTAATGAGAGAAGTTTGAATTTAGAGCATCGAACCAAAAGGTTCCGGTCAGTCTGGACGCGGTGGCCTTTGTAGTCAAGACCACACGCCGAACGTGAGATTGAGTCTTTAGGGGGACAGCTCCGAGACCGATCCTCATCGAGTCACTTCCAAGATTTTAAGGTGATGGGTCCATTTCAAGACCGACAGGGCCAAAACCCATGTAAAGGCCGACTCCAGAACAGTGCAGGTCTCGTTAGGGTGGCATAACTCTAGAGGTAGGTCGATTGTCTTGTAGTCAAACGATTGGTGGTTCGATCGCCGGTTCCTTTGTAAAGCATGTTGAAGTGTCCTTGAGCAAGACACTGAACCCCCCCCCCAACTGCTTGGGACAACAGATGGGAATTAGCCTGATGGCTAAATCTGTCATATTTGAATTTGACTCTAAAGGTTAATTAATAAGCACTGTCCCTATAAACAAACAAAGGAACCCACTGTGACTGTAACTACTGAAGTCTGTACTGAATGTCAAACTCTCATGACCCTTTAATTTTTATTCAGGTTTTCTTTTCCTCTGCTGAGGGAAAGAATGTTTCAGAATTATAATTCTCCAAATAATCAGAGATAAATTCATGATCGTAAAACATTTGATTAGATTGCACCATTTTGATCTCCCATGGCAGTATTTTATAATCCTATCGACATTTTAAAAAAAAGGAAAACACAGTTTTGATACTCAGCTGGGTTTGAAAAGCTATCACAAGTCTGTCTGAGAGGGAGTCAAGTCTTAGTCATTATGCTGTGAAGTCAAAGCTGAAACCGGGACCGGAAAATTGGAGACTTGAGTGTGTGAATGGTAAATGGACTTGTTCTCATATAGCACTTTTCTAGTCCAGCGAGCGTTCAGTGCTTTACAATGAACGCCTCACGTTTACCGAGCTACGTGTACTTGGGTACAACAACCCTAGGATGTGCTCAATGGGCCTTTTTATTTATTCATGCCATTATGAATAATTAACTAGTACATTTACTCTACTTGCCCAATCGTGAAGATGTTTCCATTGCAAAAGTGCGAGTCATCTGTGGACGACCCAGAATATTTTTCCATCTCTGTAACGGGAGTTTTGTTTAATCGTCTGGCCAAACGTCGCCATCTGGTGGTGAAAAGAAATACATAGCACTTAATTATGGTTTTACAGGGACAATTACTGAATTCTTGTTGATTTTGGAGCTTAAGGGCACCCAATTTACCTTTCTTGTGCATTATTGTATTTATTCACCCTCTTCGCCGTCTCTCTTTTCTCATCCATCCAACGCTGCAGAAGTTCCTCCTTCTCTGCCCATGCGTTTGCCAGGCCCTCCCGCAGTTCCCTCTGCTCCAAACGCAGGGCTGCCAACTCCTTAGACTGGCTCTCTATTGTAAACTCACAATCTGCTAGGACGTCTTTCACAGCTTTGCTCCCAATAGCCAGAGTCAGGGCCTCTTGACGATAACGGGAGACCCTGAAACAGTCGGTGAACCCTGCGGTGAGGGTCCGTTTTTGTTTTTCTTTCAGTTTCACGTGCTATTGACACATCGTAAAATGAAGCAAGTCTTTGACACCACAGTCTTTACAAATATTAAGTCCAAGCTCAAATATTCACAAGATCTCGTATCCATCACCAGCACTTTACGAAAGCCTGGTGAGGTAACCATTTGGTCTGAGACGTCGTACAATCTGGAATATTGACAGGAAATAAAATGGTGTTTTTTTTCAAATCACTGTTGTTTCTAGGAAAATAAATGTTTCCACATCTAAATGTTTAAAGTGTAATTTTCCAGTTAAAGATGATAGTGGATGAGGTTTTATGTCTTCAGCAGGTTGTTGAGGCAAGCAAATAGAAATAACAGAGCAGGGCTGCAGAAGACCTTCACTAACCAAGGATGTGTTCATGTGCAAACTGGCCATCGGCTGGACTGTCAATGTTAATGTGTACTATTTACAGAGGATTAGGGAATAGTTGTAATCACAACATCATAAAATGGTGACAGATATTCTCTTATCACCCCCACCGCAAATAGGGAAGAGGGAACAACTATCCTTGAACCAAGGGGGATGGGGCTAAAAATGCATTTGTCACCATCTTACAGTGATTGAAGCTATTCCCCAACTGAAGATTTCACCTGTATGAGTGATGCAACGTTTCCTTCAATAAGAGATGTCCAGATGAAGCAGAACAAGTATATATTGATGAAGGTGTTGCTCCAATTTTTTTTAAAAAAGGTCATTTTTATGCCTTATTCTGATGATCAGGGGAGAGGTCAAAATTGGAGGCTTGAGTCTGTTACCCAACTATCCAATAATCAAATACAAGTAAACCTTACCTTGAGAAACATTGCACAAAAAGTTAATTTGCAGTCCCAGCATATTGCGGCACCTCGCTATCTTTCTATCTGTGCCATCTGAGATCCTCTACATCAGTATTCGATGGTCTCTTGGGAACATTTTGAGCTGGATCTTTCTCTGCCCTTTTTAGAAGTGGTTCCTCATTGCCAAACTTACTGCGACTGCAAATACTGCATCTCAGGCTCCTTCAAATGCAGGACATGGGTCAAATCAGACACAGTCTGAGTCAGCTGGAGAATGGAGGGAAATCAATTAGACACTTTACCATCCCGATCATGCGAGCACACAAAGGCCAAAGGGCAAATGTATAGTGGATAACATGCTATTGGCCAAGCACTACCCCTGCTCCACTTTGTCAAAAGTAACCTATATACTTTCAGTGGAGTCTCTATTTCCATTTTCCTATTGACTTTGGTAAAATTTGACAAACAGCTGTGTACTTAAATGTATACCAAGTAGGATCAAATTCATTTTTTTCCACTTCACATCAAGATCAGTTCCTTTGACTTTGGAATATCTTTGACACATTTGTCCTTCACTAGGAGTTGAAGGAGAATAAATGGGAAATCGGAAAAAAGGGCACCTTTTGGAATGCCACTTAGTGTCAAGTTGAATAGCTTTTTAAAAAAAGGAGTTGATTCCACACTCACTTTCTCTGCCAAACGTTCACTCTCCCTTAGCTGAAGGTAAAGGCGTCTACCTTTAACATCACTCTCACCTCCTTCCACACTGCAAAGGTAAAGTAACGTGTTCAGAGCACCAGACTTAAGGGCAGGTCTGGGTTACACATGAGTGACAAATGTAGAGGGAAGGTAAGCAAAAGCTACTCCCAACCTGGTTTGGTCACCAATCAAAATGCCTGTGTGCATTTCAACTCGTTCCTCCAGTTCAGACACTGTGAAAACACAAGGACACGACAGGCTTATGTGTGTGTGATTGCAGCGACATGTGATGCAGTAACGAGAAGCGAAACGTTCATCTTACATTTTGCGAAGGCGCCTGCGTACGGCTCTCTCTGAGTTTTGTCCCTCTGCAGAAGCACCGCCCGGATGTGGTTTTTCCAGCGTTCACTTTCCATGATCTCTCTCCGGAGATGAAACGACCCACGGAGGCGTTGATCTTAGCAGTGCAGTTCCAACGCGACAACACGGATTCTGTTGTTTTTATTCCCGGGAGATAGACGCGGGCTGTGCTTCTGGGAGGCTCGACATGGGCGGCATTGGCCAGAGAGAATCAGCTGAACCCGATGTGATGTCACGGCCCCTCCTCATTTAGCCCCGTCAGTGTGAAAAGACCATCGCACCAGTAGAGTGGACTATGCTTTGCTGCTCCAGAGCACTTCCCAGAAGAGAGAGTAGAGGGTTTTTTAATATAATTTTGAGAGATTTTATATAATGTTGAAAGCTAATCTCATATAATCTTTGGTTCTATAATATATTTGAAGTGCCCTTGAGCACACAGTGAACCCCAAACCCCGGGCACTGCAGCTGTCCACTGCTCCTTTACTGTTGAATGGGTCAAATGCAGATCATTGAAGGGTTTAACAAGTTAAAAACTTGATTTCTGTTTAATTTAAACATAGTAAGATCTATAAGATCAGACCAATACGTGTCTTGATGCATGCTCAATAATCCATGTAAGGGGATCACAAAAAAGGAGAATTGGTTCAACTGGATAAGAAGTTTATTCAGAAATGTTTCATCACTCAACCAGGTGACATCTTCAGTATGAGCTGACTGCAGGCATCTACGCCCATCAACAGGCAAGTTACAAGTCTGTCAAATATAAGTGTGTACACGTCATTGATAGAGAGGAACAATGGTTTGATAAAGAGGCCATTTATGTTAAGAGGGAACGACCATCTTTGAACAAAGCTAGGGGCTCAAGAGCACATCTATCATTTTACAATGCTGGGATTGCAAATATTCCCCAATCCTATGTGAATAGTATCCATTAATACTGAATGTGCAGCTAATGACCAAACATCCATTCTTTGTTTCGGTTAGTATGCAACAGTGTTGTTTCAAGGGTGGGGAAGCTGCAATTAGCTCAGCCTGAAGATGTCACCTGTTGGAGTTACGAAATGTTTCCGAATAAACTTCTGATCCAGTTGAACCGATTCTCCTTTTTTGTTATCCAGACCAATAAGTAACTTCAGATAACTTTGGAACAATTTAGAAAAACTGTGGCTTCTAATGTTTGGACAAGTGCAAACTCTTGTATATACTCTTGTCTAATAAAATAAATGATATAATATGATATAGACCCCCAAGCTCCATTTAAGTCTGTGTGCACGCCAACGGCGTGGGGACTAATAATAACACGTAAAACGGAGCCCTGTCGTAACAATGACCAGAATTTACCATAGAACATTTTACACTTTTCTAGAAACGGTCCCGTCAACGCTGAAACTATTTCCGGGTCATGTTATTATCTCATTACACAAAATAATTAATTTTATCCAGCAAGGGTTTGTCGAAGTGTATTTGATTAAATTAAAATCGATTAATAAGCATATTTTGACAAAATAAATCCAATAATCTGGTTTCATGTTTAGATTCTTTGTTTTAAGCTTCCTTTGACACCGGAAGTTGTTATGCATAGCTTAGCTCTTGTTTGTTTTCCATGCTAACGTGGTCTGGTAGCAGCGACATATCAGATGAGACAGCTAGAGGAACCAAACTAATGTCGCCTTAGCATTGTTTTTTTAAAACACGGATAATCTATAAAAACCTCCTGTTTGTGAGTTTTTTTTAAAGCTAGTTAAGTTAAACTTTTTTTCTGTTTTGTCACATCTCTGTGAGGTGTCAGCGTTGACGGTAGGCTTTTGCCTGCAATACTGGCAAAGTAGCAGTGTTAGAAGAAGGCGAGATGTTGTTTTTACTGTCCTTAAAACTGTTTTAATATAGCATATTGATGGGATAACATTAGCCAAGCCATGGAAATAATTTATTACTGTTGTTAGAAAGTGTATGCTGTGTTTGAGTCGGCCGGTTCTGTGGTCAGGATGAGTGGCTCACCCCTGGACAGAGAAAACTGGGTCCTCTCGGATCATGGAAAAGAAGAGGTCAGCCTTCCGTGCTGTGGTGCAGAGGAGAGCAGACATGTAAGTTGTTTGAACCGAGTAAAAGACTGATTTTCTATGTCTACTGTCTCCTCTAAGACATGTTTAAAACAATCTAGTCAGAGATTTGACGCATCCTTTTGTCTGTTAAACACAGGTGGTTTTTTCAAAACAATCCCTTATTCTCACTTTATTATATTTATATATATATATATATTTATATACATATATACACATGCACACACATGCACACACATACACTCACAGGCCATGGGGGGTTGGCTTTTAGGGGAGTAGTGTGTAGAGCAAGTCTTCTGACAATCAGAAGGTTACAGGATCGATCCCTGGTTCTGCATAAAGCATATCAACGTGTCCTTGAGCAAGACACTGCACCCCTAACTGCTCTCTGAGCGCCATGTGTTGGCAGCTCACTGCCCCTATACAATAGGATTGGTTAAAATGCAGAGAAATCCAAATTCCACCTTGCGGAACTGACAAGGTAGTCAATTTTTGTTTAATTTATTTTGGGGAAAACAGAGTCTTGTTCAAGGTCACTTTGACATAGTTCACTGCAGATGCTGGGATTGAATCTGCGATATATAGCCAGATGACCACTGTATCTAGTGAGCTATGCAACTCACCCTGCATCACTATATAAATAGGATTTATACATTGAAACGACTTTATACTCAGATTATTTTTCTGCTGAGTGAGACCTGTGATCCGGTGCGATTTGTAGTCCAGGAATATGGTAATCATTTACCCCATCCCTATATTTAGTCAGTATAGGTCTCAAGAACATATTTTCATGTTCGCCAGTCTATTAGCATTTGTATTGATAGATACTAGTCTGGGTTTTGAACCCAATTTCGACATTAACTGGTAATGCTAGATAAATGTTGAACATATTGTTAAGATGCCTACCTTTCATATTTCATAGGACTCAGAAATGTGCCAGGGCAGCAATGAAGTAAAGAGTCGTGCGGTGGTCAAGTACTCGGCTGCCCCACCTCCTACTACCTATGCACTGTTACAGGAGAAGACAGACTTGAAGTTGCCCCCTGCTAACTGGTTGAGAGAGAATCCCCAGCTTGGGAGTGCTGGTACAACTATACTTGGATCAAGCAGCAAGAGCAAGCCTTTCTCCAGGTATAACAGTATATGCACTGACATTGGGGTAATCATCAATAAATGGTGCTATATTGATTTGTTGATTCCTGTTCTGGTAGTTGATCACATTTCTCTCAATGAAAATCTACGTTTGAAGAAATAATATCCTCACAAGAGGCCTAAAAATGCATCTGATATTTAATTTGCATTGCAGTAGTACACAGCTGGTTGAAAATGACACTTGGACTAATTGATTGCTTGACTGCATCAAACTCCAGTGAGAAGCAAATCAGGGGTTTGCAGTCTATAACTAAGACTTCTAAGTTCTTTCTCCAACCATAAATGTTATATATACACCGTTAACAGTACATCACGGTAAAATGTGATTTATTACAATTCTTAATCACAGTGCACTGTAGTATGAAATTTATATTTCTGAGTGGTACAATAATCATGTTTATCTCATTACCACTAACCAAGTGTTTTGCAATAAGGTTTATTGAATTTTCAAAGGGTTTTGCCATTCTGTAATCAATAACCAACTGAACATGCGGTGTGATTAAAAAAAAAATTAAGATAAAACATGTAAATCTGCTGCAATCTGAATGAATTCCAACCCTCTTATGTGAATAGACTGAACAATCTGATCCTAGAAGAGAGCTCTACTGTTTGATTTATTCTTGTAAGAGTGGCCAATTTGGATTTGTAGCTTTGTATGCAACAAGGTAATTTGATGTGAGTCTTTAAGTTGTTAACAAAAATGCTGCCTGCTTAAAGATAATCCTAAACATTTCAAAGCTTTTATGTCTGACAGTGGAAGGATATGTGTTACTATAATGTATGTGATAAGGAAGCTAAATATTGGAACTGTGTTTTTGAAAGTTCTCTTGTAGCAATTGATACTTGTCAATCCTCCGTTCTTCTCTTGAGTGTTTTTGAAGATATAGTTATAAGGGAAGATTGTTTTGATGGTTAAAACCAGCAAATGGAAAACAAACACCGATTCACATTTTATTCTATTATTTGATCCTAAAAAATGTTGAAATTTGCTTAATCTTTTGAATATAATGATGGACAGTATTTATGTACAACCTTTTGCAAATATTGTACATGTTGATGAAGTATTCCATATTTTCCGTGCAGTTTTGGAATGGCATATGACTTCATCGACTCTATAGGGGATGACGTTGACGTTGTGTCCGACTCAGAGGTTTGTAGAGCTGTTGAAAAGCACACAGTAGTTCTTTGTTTTTGAATGAGCACACAGAGCTGATGCTAAGCTTGTTTGTCTCCCTTACAGAATATCAAGAAGCTTTTAAAAATCCCATACAGCAAGTCACATGTCAGTATGGCTGTTCATCGTGTTGGGAGGACCCTGCTTTTGGATGAGCTGGACATTCAGGAGCTCTTCATGAGGTCCTCTCAGGTACACTAGTTCTCTGAGACACTTTGAATCCAAGGTTTGGACTTAAATGCCTATATGAGTAAGATGTAGCATTGGATTTTTAATAGAATGTGCATTTAGCTAGTACAGGAGAGATGTTGGGTAAGAAATGTATTGTACTGGTGGGATTTCCGAGTCTTTCAACAGACTTCTTTCTGACTATGATAATTGATTTCAAATCACTTCATTTCATTCATTAAAAAAGGCCCACGTTATCCCTGCCACTCATCTGAAAAATGATATGAACATGACTTTGGCAAGGCTCCTTATGCCACACCCAGGGTTCTCTTTTACAACCATCGACAAAGATGGTAGTTCAGTGGCTTAACAGCCAAAGTGAACCCACTGAAAACAAGTTAAAACAAGACATCTTTAAAATCTGTATGGGAGAGAGCTGCGTGGTCCCTGCCTCCATTACATCTTTGTGTAGTTGTGGATGTAATTCATTCTGTCCCAAGTTAATGAGGCTAATTCAGGGAGTTGGTTATTAGCCCACATCATCACAGTGACAAGCTAAGCACCACATGTTTCGACGTAACCATCTTCAGTAAGTTCTTTTTAGTGTTTCACTTTGTGGGTGACTAACTGTATGACCCAGTAGCTCACACAGATTTAGTCAGGAGAGTTGCCATTCTGGGATACTTTGAAATTTGAGCCTTGGGTGAATAAAAACCCATTACCATGGGTTACTATTTTCTTTTGGAATACTTTTTGGGAAAGCTGTGGCCATGTAAAGAGTAATGGAAATAAAAAAGAATAGAGAAATATATCAGATTAACTTGGAAATCAGCTGTGCCAATGGTGGAAAACCAGTACAGAGTGAAAGGGGTTAATATTCTGACAAGGCAGGAGGAGGAAGGGATGTGTGTATGTGTTGGGGGGGATGAGGCTACCAAGTGCAAAGATGGAGAACAGGAGGAGTACATCATGGGTAAATGGGGAAAAATTAAACAAATTCCCACAAATGAGTAAAACGACAAAAGAGAGATGAGGGTTCAACACAGTGATGTAGCTGCCCGTGCTAAAACAGATATGTGCTCTATTTTAGAAAACTAGACTAAACTCAGAGTCTCCTGCCTTTAGTTTTTGATGTGATCTGCTGTAATTGAATCAATCAAAGTTTGAGCCAATTAATCCTAATTCACTGACAAAATTAATAGTTTTGAAAGATTCATTGTTGCATTACACAACACTGGTGTGTAAAAGGACCAAATTACTTCAGTTTTCTCACCACTCAATTCAGTATCTTGTTGACTCGATGTAGTAGATAAACTGAACTACATACCATTTAACTTTGAGACTGGCTAAGGTGCTGACTGACAGGCCGTTTGGTTTGGCATTTACTTCTGCTGCTCTTACTGCTGCTAGAAATGACATCTCTTATGTCAGCTGAGAGAAAGAGGGCATGGCTTGAAACATGCTTTACCAATATACACTTATGCTTCAACACACTTCTGACTTGTACTTGGATAGCTATTGCACTTCACAGATTTCAGTGTAGAGCATGTGCTTGATCGTGTTCCATCTTTTTTCTGTGTATGTCGGGTCAGACGGGTGACTGGACGTGGCTGAAAGAGTTCTACCAACGGCTAATAGATCAGAAGTGGCAAAGAAAAAAGAAGAGTAAAGAACACTGGTATCAGAAAGCCATCCTGTCGAAGTTCCTTTACTACAGGTGAGTTAGGTGACTGCTGGCCTGGTATGAAGAAACGCATATAGGGTTAAGTACCTACTTCACTTGCTAGATGAATTGTATTTGGTCTTTCCTCTTACCACGACTGTGGTTCCATCCCTATTGTTCCTCCAGTATAAATGGTGATGGGGCTGCAGAACCTGTTCATGATAACCTGAATCAGGTGGATGAGGAGAACGGGGCTGAGGAATTCAGTTCCTCCTGGCCAGCTACCTTCACACCCTCTGACTCGGAGGACTGTGCTGCTCCCAAAGAGGTATCCAGTTCTTATACAGTTGTTTGACATCACCAGTGTTGCAGCCACATTTGAGGTGGTCTGTAAGAAAGCCTTGTGATATCTGAAAAAGTCTGAAATCACCTTAGCTTGCTAGCCAGGAAATTTTAATGCAGAGGTGGGCCAGATATTGTTGGGTGTCACTCAAGGTGCTTCTGCAACTACATCTGCAGGATACTGTTTCCATTGACAACAACTTTGCACTGGGCCAGGTGACGTCTGTTCCAAAAGAGCAAAATCTCCTCAAGATCTTTAATGAGGGAGAAAATAGTCAGGTATTTACATATTTTTCCTCCATGAGAATTTCACGTCACTTTCTTTATTGTTCAATATATGTGATGTATTCATAGTTTACCTATATAATTTTTTTATTGGATTAAAATGATTATTAAAACAGGCTCAATCTTGGCTGACTTAATGTAAAGTTGACCTTCCTTGTGACAGGGACTTAGGAATGACTTTGTGCGAAACATCATGTGGACATTCGAGGACATCCACATGTTGGTTGGATCCAACATGCCGATTTTTGGAGGCGGCCGCTACCCTGCTGTCAGTCTACGACTCAGGTTAGAATTGCCATTTTCCTCCCACTAGTTGGCTTTTAATTGTGTTTTGCATTTTCCAGTATTGGGCAGAAGACCAAAACTCTAGAGAGACCAGCAGTGGCCTCTGCCAACATCCATCATTAAAATTCTACCATTGTTCCACATTGTTATTTCCCAATTCAACCCGGAGTGCTCTGTTGCTCCATCTGTCTCCTTCTCACTGGCTGTTTTTCAGGGACAACAATAAACCAATCAATATTCTGACAGGAATCGACTACTGGCTGGACAATCTGATGTGCAATGTTCCAGAGCTTGTCATGTGCTTTCATGTCAATGGCATTGTTCAGGTGAACTGAAGGGTTTTTGCCCAATTTTACTCAAGAAGTTACCATTGTTGAATTTAAGATATCATAATTCATCTGTCTATAAAAGCTGTCTTTGCAATGTCCCTGACTTAAACATATTTTTATGTCATTCCTTTAATTATTTGGAATTGAGTTTTCTTGTTTGGTTGTTAAATTCATGTAAAAAAAAAGTTTAATCAGTTAATCTGGATATAGCATTGATTGAAAGAGAGGTACATTTTTTAAAGTCAGTATTAGTCCCCAGGTTGTGGGGCCGGACAGAGACTCGGATGGATCTTGAGGGTTTAAGGCTGGATACCCTTCCTTGACACCCCATAGTGGGTTTGAAACCACTGCCTCTGGTTCATCAGTTCCCAAAGCGCAAACTCTACTTCGGAGTTATCATGTTCTTAAATTGTCACTGTTTCTATGGGTTTTAATTGACGCCTTAGACACCCGCAGTACAAGAGAAAGACACAGCGCTTTTGTTAATCTACATGTAATGTGTAGTTGGATGTTAAGTGTGTAAAAGGATCAGAGTACATATTCAACTGGCATTCACTTCAGTGTCTTCTTCACCTGATATATTTACAAAAGTGTAGCTTATCCATTTCACAAAAATGGTTGAATCGGTTCATCTGGATATAATGTTTATATAAAGAAATGTGTCATCACTCATACAGGTGATATCTTCAGGCTAAGCTTACATCTGTAAGATGTCGCCTGTATGAGTGATGACACATTTTTTTTTTTCAATAAGTGATGTATCTAGATGAACTGATTCAACCTTTTTGGTGATTCTCTTACATTGATTGTTGAGCATGTAGGAATACTGTCATCCATCTCACTTTGAGAATGGCTGCGTAACTGCTAAAGAGCTCTTTAAATTTGGTCACTGGACTAGAAAAGTACTATGTAAAACTTAGTCCGTTTACCATTTACTGCTCTTGCGTGGCTCAAAAAATTGGCCCTTTTATATAACTCAAAGTTTTGAGAATGAGGTTAGGTCTCAAATGTGCTTTATTGATTTTCACATGCTACATTGAATGCGGACAATTGATTGGCTAACAGTAGGCTTTCTTCACAGAAATATGAGATGATTAAAACAGAGGACATCCCAGATTTAGAAAACTCAACCTTCTCCACGAGGGTGGTGAAAGACATAGCTCAGAACATCCTCTCCTTCCTCAAATCCAACTGTACCAAAGAGGGACACACCTATTGGCTTTTCAAAGGTACAAGACAAACAATCAGTTATTTCTCTCTGTGTGTGAGTGTATGTATAGGAGGGAAAGAGCTTTTCTGCAGGCTCGTGGTAGTCTTACACCTTTATGTTGGTTTTTCTGTTAATTTTTCACCCATCTGTATGTGTGTCCTCCAATGTCATTGTCTTTTCTCTCGTCAGGGTTGACTCTTAAATGCATTTATATTGTTTATTCCTATGGTTTTCAGCCAGTGGGAGTGACATTGTAAAGCTCTACGACCTCACCACTCTGTGTGAGGAGGCTGAAGAGGAGAAATGTCAAAATCCCTTTACCCTCCCTGTGGCTGTGCTGCTCTACAAGTAGGTATCTGCCAGACGGGTACAGAAGGTAGTGACACCCTGTCCTTTCCAAGTATTCCTACAGTAATGAATAACATAGGAAAGGTCAAGAAATTCAAAGATATGCCCTAGATCAGCATGAAGTGCAAAACGATCCCAACACAGAGAAGCCTGGATATCTTTATGGGACTTAGTTTTTACTGTGGGCAGAGTTTGGTAATCATGAAAGAATAAATCCTTCAACGCTAACATTTTAAGATGAAGTGCTAGTGGTACCCAACCAGGACTGGACATCATGAGCTATGCAAATCATCCAATTCAACAAAGAAGTAACTTTTGAACAATAATGATTTACAGTACTGGTAACTGGATCAAATATTATGGAAAAGTCACATACTTCAATGCAATGTGTTGGAAAGCTCCTGCTCCGACACCAGAGTATGGTAAACTAATAGTTTCACTTCAGAAGGAATGGGCTTAAATGGTGGCCAGCCAAATGCTGGTAAGATTTGTCTGTGGATCTGTAACAGTGCTATGTTGGGGGGGCACAATATGTTGGGGGGTCACGATAGCGCAGCAGTAGAGCATGTGCCTCAAAGTCAGATGTCATGGGTTCAATCCCACTGCAGGATGTCAAGAAGGGCGCCTGGCCTTAATTCTCCATGCTGGTGTGAATGTGAGGAGGCATACACTGTAAAGCATTGTAAGTGGCTGCTAGATTAGAACAGCATTATGTAAAAATGAGTATTTATGTTCAATTCATCAGGTCAAAAACAAATCGGCTATTGAGAAAAAAACCATCTGCTTGCTTATGGCTAGGTTATGAGGAGGTCACTCTCAATAAGGACTTCTCAGTCTCATACCATACAGGTCACTTGAGGTTTATTTTCCATCAAAGATGGATAAGATTTAAACGAGCAGTCATGTTGTGCATGACTATGCAGTACTATTGTCATACAAAGTGTTTCTACTCTGTATTTTTACAACAGAGTTGCCAGCAGTATGATGCTAAAAGCCAGGCAGAACAGGAAGCACTATGGGACGATACGAACTCTGCTTCTAAACTGTGTCAAACTGCTGGATCAGGAGAGGCACCCGCAGGTAATATTATGAACCATTACAGATCTCATAAGGTAATAAGGGAGATTTTGATTTCATCATTATTAAATAACAGTCAAGTGTCATCTTCTTGATTTGTTCAAGTAATGATATGTGTTGATGCTTTGGCAACAGTTTTGTGAAAAGGGCTAGTGCACCATTAGGATTTTTATTTATTTTTTTGGTTGTAATTGCTCAAAGCTCCCATATAATTTTACTAATCCAGTAGGGACACGGGTGTTTCTAGGGTCTGACAACTAAGCCATTTAGCGATCTCTTATCTTAGTGCATATTTGATTGAACTCAGCTCCAGCTCCGTTCCTTTTATCTTTTTCTTTTCTGTTCAGATCATTGCCTCAGCACATTACATGCTGTCAGAGCTGTTCCAGCTAGATGAACCTCCCGAAGAGGACGGAGGGGAGTCACTCCGGGCCGGTGGCTCTGAGGACAGCTACAGTGATGAGGGGGAAGAAGAGGAGCTGCCTGAGGACAGCGATGAGAACAGTATCTGCTCTGATCCGCCGGATGACAACAAAGCTGTGGCTGTGATCCGCTCTGTCGGAGAGTTGTCTGTCCCGGAGAAGTACAAGTCCACTCACCAAATCAGAGTTAGTGGTGATATGTTTGTTTTTTGGTTTTTTTATCCTCACTTTATAATCCAAACTGGATAATTATGGAGCCTGTCAAAGTCTACTAGGTTGAGAAAAAGGGTCAGTGTGGAAATTGTACCTTTTTGCTTTTGAATGTTAATGCTTGTTTTTAAAAGACAAGGGCACAGATTCACAAGATAAGATAAGATAAGATATTCCTTTATTAGTCCCACTGGGGGAAATTGCGGTGCAACAGCAGCCAGTGTAGAGCACAGTACAGAGACATCACATCCAGGAAACAACATGTAGTTAGACAACATTAAACAGGGTAGGGTAGGGAATCTGTACATTATATACAGTATACACTGTACATTATATACAGTATACACAAAATCATGCTTTTGGTCTTTATAATTGGGAAAGGCTTCAAAAATGGTGCAACCTGATGTAAAAACTGAGGGCATATATCCCCATATCAGCGTTATAATTTTATCTTATTTTTATTAAACTTTTTCAGTTTACATACACAGTAAAAGCAACAAGAAAAAAATTATGAAACCAAATTAAGACAAAAAGGGAAAAGAAACAAAAACTATGGCCTGAGTGGGAAGGGTCTGCTTCTCTAGTTATCAAGACTCATCTTTGGTTTATTCTCCACAGCCAAGCTATGCTTTCCCTGTATCTCAAGACAAAGAGGAGAGATGCAGACATGTTCTGAGTTGCGTATTAAAGGTGAGTCTCTGCACATGATTTATTATATATTAGGGAAACTTTATAATACACATCAATTATATTTATAAATGGCTCCTAATGCAATCTCCAGGGGTTGAAAGCAGTGGATGGCAGCATCAAGAAAGAGAGTGATCTTCCTGCAGCAGACCCCAACACACCCATCCCTCTTAAATATGATGATGGAAGTGCGACCAGAAGCTGTGCTGCAGAGAAAGGCATTGCCCTCCTTCTTGAGAGAGGTTAGAACCTCTATTACAATATTTCTGGTAGTCTTCCCTCATTCCAAAAAAGGAAAGGGAAAAAATGATAGTTAATTCCATATGCGTCAATGAGAAAATACTTATTTTCCTCAAATTAATCTCTTCACACCTATTATGTATGTCTCCAGTGGGTCCCTTTCAGGAGGACCAGAAGCACCCGACCCGCTCAGGGATGATCCCTGGTTCCTGGCAGCACCGTATGAAACTACAGCTCTTCCTCAAGGCCTCTAAGGCATACTATGTCTTGTCTGATGCAGCCACCAACTTGCTCAAGTATGGAAGAGCCTTGCGCTACATCAAACTGGCTCTACAATGCCACGGTCAGTATCCCTTCATTTTGCAGAGAACAATGGTAAACTGTTCATGTTTCATGAATGTTTTTTAATCTATTTATTCATATTTGGTCATTGTTGGTAGGAATTAGTGAAGAAAGGGGATATTGTTAGTAATGTTGGATATTATAATACTGGCTGATACAATGTGAACTTAAATTATCGAAATAGTTTGGAATTTTATGTGGACCAAGCTATTGTTTGAGAAAAATGAGGTCTTGAAGGACCACCGTAGTGAGATACTGTTCTACTACTACTACTACTTTCGGCTGCTCTGATTAGGGGCACCTGCAGTGGATCATCAATCTCCATCTTTTCCTGTCCTCTGTATCTTCCTGTCACACCAGCCACCTGCATGTCCTCTCTCACCACATCCATAAACCTCCTCTTTGGGCTTCCTCTTGCCCAGCAGCTCCATATTCAGCAGCCTTCTCCCAATATACCGAGCAGCTCCCCTACACACGTCCAAACCATCTCAATCTTGCTTTGTCTTCAAACCTTCCAATCTGAGCTTTCCCTCTAATATACTCGTCTCAAATCTTGTCCTTCTTCATCACTCCCAATACAAATTTTAGAATCTTTAACTCTGCCACCTCCAGCTCTCTCTCCTGTCTTTTTGTCAGTGTCAAGATATTGCTCCACTAAGATAATGTTTGGTAGGTACTAACCACTGCATACTTGGAACAGCCAGCAAGACCTGTTGTTGTGGAGATACTATGAACCAGTCATCTAGCCATCAAAATTTGGTTCTTGTCAAAGTTGCTTGAATTTTTGTGCCTGCCCATTTTTTCTGCTTATAACGCACACAACTGACTTCAACTGCTGCCTAATATATCTCCCTCTTGACAGGTGCCACTGTAACAAGATAGGTCTAAGAATAAAAACAAAACTTAATTGTCAAAATATTTTCAGTACAAAGTGATTAGCATAAATTTAACAAGTCAATTCATTAATCCAACAACCACCTTTCTGTTTTCAATCTCACCACCGACTTTCTCTCTCTTGATTTGTCCAGATGCCTACTGCTCAGTGAGCAGCATGCTGCACCCTCAGGTGCTGCTGTTCCACAGTCAGTCCCTGTCTCTGTGTGGTGACATCCAGTTGATGCTGGCCCAGAATGCCAGCAACAGAGCGGCCTACCTCGAAGAATATAGCTACCAGACTAAAGAGGACCAGGAAATTCTACATAGCCTGCACAGAGAAAGCAGCTGTCAGGGTCAGTCCTTTACAAAAGGTTTAGAGCATGCATGTCAATCTCCTTGCATACAATGGCCGCCCCCCCTCTTGCCTGCGGTATTCAAATATTTTCAACTAAGAAGGCACTTCATATGAAGATGTTCTTTTTTGATGTTGAATATGCCACCAGTATTCATGCAGCAGTTATCTAGCTATCTATAGGTGGGTGGGGTGACATAACTTATGAGACAAGGTGGTCATCTACTAATCAGAAGATTGGTGGTTTGATCCCCGGTTCCATCAGAAAGACAGTTGAAATGTCCTTGAGCAAGACACTGAACATCTAACTGCTTGGGAAAACAGATGAGAATTAGCCTGGTGGCTAAATCTAGCATATTTACATTTGACTCTAAATATTCATTAATATGGACCGTCCCTATAAAAGGAGATTTATTTATTATCCTCTTATGTCTATCTGTCAATAAAATTCACATTTATTGACATACGGGGATAGATCACTGATCTGGGTTTTTTTTTCTTTTTAAATTTCCCCGGTACTGTGTTGGTATTTCCTGGGGTCTCCATCACATCACTGTGTTTATTAAAAGTAGATAGGGAAGTGAATATCTGAAGGTGTCTCTGTAAGGTGTGAACTTGTTAATTTTCAAAATATCTCATCCTGTCTCTCAATCTGTTGATCTTCTTACATATTAGCCTTCAACATGGCCACAGACCTGGCCACGGACCCAGAGTATCAGCTTTTTGTCAGCAGCAAATGCTATGAGGCAGCCTATGAGCTGCTTACCTCAGGTGCCACGAAAGAACATCTACCTGAACAGCTGGCTCAAGTTCTCAAGCGGCTGGGCAACATCCGCAATGAGATAGGAGTCTACTACATGAACCAGGCAGCAGCCATGCAGACTGAGAAAGAAGGTAAAGTTTAGAAAAGGGGCATGGGTAGAACTTGAAAGAACATATGAATCATATCTGATGACCATGTATTTTGTATAGAATTTAGCACAAAGCTATTCTGTTATTCCTCACTATTTTTCCTCCCATACATTCTTCCGTGTCCTATTGAAAGAGTAGGTTAAATTAATCATGGTAACATCTAGTATTGTTCTCCTACCATAATCAAAATTTCTGAACTGGGGACAAGAGACCAGCTTCCAAAGTTTACCACTTTGTTAAACACATACTCCTTTTACATCTCTTCCGTTGTATTCATCTGTTTTCTCAAACAGGAAAGAAACCTGTGTCAGTAGCAGAGCAGGAGATGTGGAAGAAAAGCTTTTCCTACTTTGAGAAGGGCATGACGGACTTTGAGGCCATTGGGGACAGCACCAACACAGCCCTGCTTCTGTGTAATACCGGCAGGCTGATGAGAATCTGTGCTCAGGCCCACTGTGCCCTCTCTACTGACCAAACTAGAGGAGAGTTCTCACCCGAAGAGGCCCTCTACTACAACAAGGTACCTCTTAAATCTCTATCATGTTTTGATCATTGTATTTAAACCAGTTTTACTATGTTAGAATTT
>OMLC01066237.1:0-10192 GCA_900302585.1 Regalecus glesne | reverse complement strand
TGAAATAAAATCACACACACACACACACACACACACACACACACACACACACACACACACACACACACACACACACACACACACATATATATATATATGTGTGTGTGTGTGTGTGTGTGTATAAAAATTGCACTTTATCTTCCATCTTGTCTTGCACAGTGCTATCTCATCCTCTGTGTGGCCATTCTAGTTTCAAATGAAGAAAAAACACCGACTCTGTGTGGGGGGGAGATGATGACATATCACCGTGAGATGGATTCATCACGTTCTGAGGTGAAATCCCATCCAGAGCATCATCACCACCATGTTAGCATCAACACACCAGGCATCAGTCACCAAACACCCCAAACTACTAGCATGCAAAGATCTCAAAGGGGAAAACTGAATTTGATCACAGTAATACTGTGCTGGGATGGATCGGACCCCCTCACACCCGACAGAGAGAACAAATGTCCTGAAGATGAGGGAAGTGTCTTTCTTTCAATTTGACTCTAGAACTCTAAGTGTTATCGAATTTGCATGCTGTGAGTTAATGTGGTTTGTAGCTCCACATCTTTTAATTTCCCAGAAAGAGAATTTGCATCTTGTATGCAGCCTACTGCAAGTGATTAACACAGCTTCTGCATTTGTGAAGTGACGGTCAAAGGAAGCATATCAAAACTCTTTCCGTAATGAAAATTGCAAGATGGGTGGAAAGTGAAATTGGCATATGGATATTTGATATGATAAACATGTCTACTGCCGAAATGGAAAACAGGCAATCATCATAACCCCGTATGACATGTTCAAAAAAAGCTCTCTGACCAATGCATAAAAACACAACTCTGGCAGACCTGCTTAAGCAAACAACAAGAAGACAGAGTGATTGCTCAGTCCAGCACATAAAGACAGCATGCTTCAATGGAAAACACTTGTGCAAAGGGAACAGGCAAGAAAAAGACAAGACTTGGTTTGCCTGCAAAGTGGAATGTCAAAGACACAGTGTTTCCACTTTGCAGGCCCATGTAATGACATGCACACGTCTATGCAAAGCCCTCGTAGTTATGGTGCGAAGGAGAAGGCGAGCAAGCGGCGTTCACCTAGTCAGATCTGCTACGCGATCTGGAAAGAGACGATCACTTGATGGAACTTCTATTGGAGTGCTCCGGGGTTGCTGCTGATTTAATCTTTTTATCGCTCCCGCTGACCCACGTCGATGTACGTTTTTATTTTCACTTTACTGGGGCGGTGCGCGAGTGAGCAGGCGAGAGAGGTCACAGAGTGCACGTGGGGAAGTTTGCTTAAAAAACAGTTTTCAAAAAAGTCACTCATCTCTGTGAATCATCGGTGCATTTCCAATTTGATTTGCCTGTCAGTGAGATGAAACCCGCCTGTTCTTTCCTGGCCATGGTGGTCAGGCTCATCAGAGGACCAGGGAACAGGGGCTCCGGGGAAGAAACCCACAGGAGTCCGCATGGCCCGTCTGAGCAGAGAGCCACTACAATAGTGATGCTACGCTGGTGGGCAGGCAGAGGGCATCATGTTGACGGATCCACCACTTGGGCTGGGTTTCAAATCCAGGCCTGCACCGAGATCTGCTCAACCCACCCAAACCCAGCAGTATGCAGATTGGTTCCAATCAGGCATTTTTGATGTGATTCAATCTCCGTCCTGATTTGGGGCCTGTCCTTCACGGCGCAGCATGGCGGAGGAAAATAAAAACATCTGCTTTTCACGATGATGAAATAATAGCGTGAGAACGAGAGGATGCTAGCAAACCGTAGCAGCGGCTTTGTGGTATTTTCTAGAATCTAAGCTATCCGAAATGGAATCTTCAGTACGGTAATGATGATGTGAGGGTTACACACGGGATGCTGGCGTGGGGACTGCGTGATGACGGCGGGATAGTGGGACTCATCGGCAGCTCACGCACGCAAACGGACTCCAGCACCTCATTTAAGCTACGTGAAGGGACGGGGACGGTCGACTTTCCTACTTTGTCTATGGTTGCGGGTATTTATTTTCCAACCGACTGACAATCCTTGAGGAAAAGCAACACAACCAATCAACATGAGAACACAGGAGGCCTCATTGTCCACCACGCTGGAACAATCTCCCAGTATTGACACAAACACTTGTCTTCAAAACATGGCAAGCGTAGACCAAAGTCATTACTCAGTCTATGTATGTATGTGTGTGTGTGTGTGTGTGTGTGTGTGTGTGTGTGTGTGTGTGTCAGAAACTTGAAATGAGAGTTCGGTCTTTCCATCTCCTGAACTATAGTCAACATGCTGGTCTCATCACCACTGAGGGATTTCCAGGCTTTCCCGTCCTCCTGCCCAACATCTTGAAGGAGAAGCCACACAAAAAGGCAGTTCTGGCACAGCCTCCGTGCCAGGCCTCAGCGTCTGCCAAAACCTTTGCATTATACTCCCTGAGATTCTAATTGCATGGAAAGATGACACAGAGAGCCCGTTTCCACTTGTTCTGAGAGTGAAGATATAACCGGCTCACGCTTGCCATTGTTTTTAACGAGCAGCAGCTTTCCGCGGTTGGCTGTACTTTCCTACTGCAGTTGCCGTTTCTTCCCACTGAATGAGGTGCTCTGTGTTATTAATCTGCCACGCATGGTTAGCGGCGGATTGCGGCGTCGGACTGGGATGTGTTCCACACACAGACACACAGGCCTGCATACACACCTATAACTTCTTCTCCCGCCCGCGTCTGTCGGTGAATCACGGGGACATAAAGGAGCAAGGCATTTACAGCTCTTGGAAGTCATGTCTACATTTGAGAATGATTACGATACATAGAGGCAAACATATTGGAAGGGAAGGGATATTTACAATCTGTGTGTAAGTGAACAGATCTGCTCTATCCAAGGCCGCTGGCTTGTTTTCAGGGGGAGAACGCTGCTGAATGCAAGTTCGATGAGAGCGATGAGCCACTCAGGGATGGAGCTTGAAAGTTCGTTTGCCCCGGAATTCATCGTGAGCCATCCACATTAGCTCTCATTCATCAGGTAGGGTGGTTGTCTGGTAACCGGAAGATTGGAGGTTCGATCCCCGATTCTTGTGGAAAGCATGTCGAGGTGTCTTTGAGCAAGACACTGAAGGCCCTAAGTGCTCAATGCCTGAGATGGAACGGTGACCTGTCCAGGTCGCTTCCCAGCCTTCTGTCTAACGAGAACAGGGATAGGCTCCAGCATGACTCCGCGACCCGGCTCCAGACAAGGGCTTGATGAAGGATGGATGATGAAGCCATTCCGCCAATCAAACACTTCAACTTTATAGAGACTGTAGGAGAATCGTGTTGATGGCCAAAACAAGTTTGATCTCAACAGTAGGTCAGCGTTCTAAAGTGCGACTCACCACCGACATTAAGTTGGTGGTCCTCTTTATTGATATCGTCTGTCTGTTACTTCCCCAGACTCTAGATCTGATCTCACCATTTTTCCAGTTAGTAAGGGGCCGCGGTGGCTCAGTGGTAGAGTGCTCACTTCAGCCACTGATGAGCCAGAGGCAGCGGGTTTGAACCCACCGCGGGGCGTCGGGATGGGCATCCAGCCATAATCCCCCCGAGCTCCATCTAAACCCATGTCTACCCCTCTACGAGGTGGGGACTCGTCGTAAAACGGGTCTCTCGTTTCGCCAGTCAGTCATAAAACCTGAGGCCGGGGCAGAATCTGACCAGAGAGAAATGACACATCAGCCACCGCAGAACTGACACCGTGCCGCGCTGCGTTACAAACCATCAGCCTATATTTGCGCATGTGTGTCAACAGAGTGTCAACGTCTCTCCAGGGCAGCACGAGCAGAAGGCCACTGCCTATTATTAACCCTCGAAGCCAGATCACGGTGCAAGGCAGCTGTGCGCTCAGGCAGGGGTGAGCAAACAAAAGATGCAGACTCTCTCTACTAACGAACGCTTCGTACACACGCATACACAGAGACACACGGGTCCGACGCTATCCTCCCAACCCCAACTCAGACACTTACTCATGTACACAAAGCCACACGCACACGCTGCCCCCCTCCCATCCATGCTGCGTAAACAGAGGGTCGTCACGAGCTGATTAATTAGTTAAACACACAGGTGGGCATTGGGAGGGCTTTGTAGTCTGTCACCATGACCGGTGTGATCCTCCTCATAAGAGGGTTTGTTCTCCTGAGCACAACTGCCTCAAGTGACTAGCCATGGTTGAGACAAAAGCTTGGCAGACATGGATGAAAGTCAATTTTTTGTGTATGTGTGTGTGTGTCTATGTGTATATATATGTGTGTGTATATATATATATATATAAATATATATATATATATATAGATAGATAGATAGATAGATAGATAGATAGATAGATAGATATATAGATATACAAAACACACACACACACACATATCCATCCATTTCCCAGCTGGTTATCCTGAATAGGGTCATGGGGGAACTGGAGCCTATCCCAGCTGTTATTGGGTGAAAGGTAGGGAAGCAGGGAAGAAGTGAGAAGCTTGATGAAGTGTCCTTGAGCAAGACACTACTCCTCTAACTGCTCTGTGATGGACTGGTGACCTGTCCAGGGTGTTTCCCCGCCTTTCACCCAATGAGCACTGACAAATACTTCAGATCTCCCTTATAGCCTGACTATGGATATGCAGTTGATGGATGATGCACTATCGATCGATCGATAGTGCTCTTACTTTCTCAAGAGCAATACAAGGTATGGCTTTGGGTCCAGACTTCTAACTATGATTGCATGGAGCAGTGGTTTGGGTTACTCCCCACCCCTCTCTCCTCGGGCGTTTTCCTCCCCCGTCACCATCCCATCTGGGCTGCTGAGGAAATTATTGAAATGTATCCAGGAATGCAAATATACATGAATGATTATGCAGAATAATACTGTGGGTGGATTATACACACATCATTCTAAATGGCCATCGACAAGCTGCTGTATGCAATGGATGGATGGTGTGCCGAGAACAACCCTGCAGCCAACAGTTCACCAACGGGTCTTTAGCTATCTTAATTTATGCCCCCAACCCCACCTCACTTTGAAACATCAGATAGCATCCACACTGTGGCCGTGAGATAGCTGGATATGTCTTCCCTTCAGGTATAGGACCAAGAAGCGTGACAGGGGGTGGGTTAAGCCCGGATACCCTTCTTGATACCCCATGGTGGGCTCGAACCCGTGATGCCCAGTTGTTCATTTCCCGGTACGTGCGCTCTACCATCATGGCAAAGGAAAGCAGTCTAGCATTGAGATCTGAGTTCAGAGATGGGAAGGATGCTCCAGAGGATGTCTCATGCGGGACAAGCAGACTCAAAAAGGCATCCCCATCAACCAGACACGAGACGTGCAATGTTGGGTTGACTTCATTAAGCGGCAATCCAGACAGAGCCCGTGCCACCACACACAAACCCTGTTGTCATGCTATGCGAGACAGCCAGGGACTCACTGTTCTGTTATTTTCTGCCTTCGGGCACATCTAGATCTGCGATGCAGTGACGAGTGTGTCTCTTTGTTTGTGTTGGTACATTCACGTGTGCTAGCACAGTAGTCGTCGCCCCCTCTGCCTGCTGTGGCCCTTAATGAGAGTTTTCAGGCTGTGGAGGGAGCCGCAGCACACGCCTCCCTGCCTGCCTTCTCTTAAAGAGGCCATGTGCAGATTTTTACAGAAATCCCACCATTCCATGTGCCGCACCAGATTATAGCTTCAGGCTAATTCCCATCTGCAGTCCCTGCATGATTTTTATTGATGGTGAGAGGAAACCGGAGCACCCAGAAAGAATCTGGGATGGGATTCGAACCTGGTGGTGACACTGCTGACCACTGTGGCATCCATCCTTTGTCTTATCTGCTCATTGGCTCCACCTGTCTGTCAGGATTTAGAGCCCACTGTTAATCTATCCCCTTCGATCACACAAGTCCCCTCTCTCACATCTGGAGACTCTGCAGCAGTTTTCCTCTTAGTTTGGGTCTTGATCAACACCGAATGAAGAAATATGGCTTCTGTCTCATCTGAGATACACTCCTCTGTCTTCTGTGGAGGGCGAAGAGGGCCGTCTCCTGTCTCTGTGATGATTCTACATCGATAGGAGGTATTCTGTCTCTCTCTCTCTCACACACACACACACACACACACACACTCACACGCAGTGTGTGTGTGTGTCTATCGAGTTCGATTCAACCATTCTGCCGTGTTGATTCATGGCGTGGCCAACATGGCGTCTGCCTGACTTAGCAGAACAGAGCCTCTGCTTTTCTTGGTAATGCCGACAGATTTACTGACTTATTTCACCAACAGGGTACTACGGCGGAGCTGGCAACTACAGGGCTCTGGCTACGTTATCTGCAAGACAGATTGGAAGCTCTGCTCAAGCTGTTCTTCATTAATGGCAGCCAGTGTCTCCACAATGTGAGCATATAGCAGCACCGTCCGTCCTCCACAAGACAAGAGGGATTAAAATGGTGTCTGGTAATTACCTCTGCAAACTGCCCTCACGTCACGCAAAACAGGGGGCAAATGTGTCTCTGTTAGTCGTTCATCATCCACGCGTAGGAAATACCATGCTTGTGTCTGACGCTAGTCAGGTCTTGGATGGTGGCAAAGGCGGAAGGAAAAGGTCGTGTGGTAGATAAACACCGAGCGGTGGAGCCGGACGAGTGCATGGATCAAGCGAACCCCACTGAGTCGTCGTCTTCTTCTTCTTCTTCTCCCTCTCCTCCTCCTCCTCATCCCCCTTCTTCTCCTCCTCCTCCTTCTTCTTCTTCTGCTTCTTCTTCTTCTTCCTCTTCTTCTTGTTCTCCTCCTCCTTCTTCTTCTTCTTCTTCTCCCTCTCCTCCTCCTCCTTCTTCTTCTGCTTCTTCTTCTTCTTCTTCTTCTTCTTCTTCTTCGTAGTAGTAGTAGTAGTAGTAGTCGTAGTAGTAGTAGTAGTAGTAGTAGTAGTAGTATGTCTTGATACATGCTCAATATTCCAGGTATGGAAATCACAAAAAAGAGGTGAATCAGTTCAACTGGATCAGAAGTTAACTAGTAGTAGTTTCTGCTCTTGACCCCCGCAGCAGCGTCCGAGAGAGCGTTCAACAGTGATTGCTGCTTTAGAACACAAAGGGGATTTTCAAAACATGAGGGATCTCCACTTGTGAGACATTTTATAACGTTACAAGGGTGGTGATTTGACAACATCTACTATTGTGATATTGTGATATTAGATATTGTGGTGTGGCTTCATGATTCCAGTCACGAAGGTGCTCTCTGCATCCCCTCACACTCTCTCACAGAGTCAAGGTAAAAGGCATAGCAGCACAGAGAGAGGCTATGTTTCCTCACTACAGCCGTCACTGAGGCAGCTGTAACTTAAAGAGGCCAGAATGACAGACTTTAAAAGAGGAAGGAACAGTTCAGGAGAGAGGACACTGACCAGAAGGAGGGGTAGGCTTTTTTCCCCCTTGGGAATACCTTCGGAGCAGCTTTGCTGCATAGTAACAAGGACTGAAATACAATATCTGGAGCAGGCATCGATTAAAACGTCTCCATCTGCAGGTTCCGCAAGGCTCTTGTTCAGGGCGGTGAGGCAGATCCACGGAGAGACACTGATATTATTCATGATGGTCCTCGGTGGTCCCATGCACCGGGATGAAGACATCCCGGTGGGGAGTGGAGAGAATGGTCTTTGATCCACACGCTCCACATTTCATTCTACTGGGATTCTCACTGTTGGGGGAAATCCACCGGAGGTCCGGAGCGGGTGGAGCGAGTTGTAGGATGGTGCGGAGAGAACGGGTTCACGCTACACATACCTGGAAATGCCATGACCTTCTCAACTCCAGCTGAAGGAAGGAGGGCAGAGAAATGTCATCTAATTGTGTTCCTGCCCAGTGGAGAGAGAGGAATTGGCAAAGGCTGCGCGGTCACCTCAGGTTAGCATTAGGCACCAGGCCATGTCCAGGCTGATTGTGTGGAAGCTGTGGACTGTCACCTGCAGGCACTGAGTCACTGAGCTCAGGCTCCATCTCAAGGTTTGTCTGGTGGCTCCATTAGAAGGAGGTTGGGCACTTCACACACCTCTCATCTCTGATGCAGGATGAGATGGAGTGATGGAGATGGAGTCTGCGGTAGTTCAGTGGCAGAGCGTGTGCATCAGGGAAGTATGAGCTGGAAGTCACGGGTTTGATCCCAGGGAGGGCATACCCCATGCTCCATCCATGCCCATGTACACCCCCTTAACATGTGGACTAATCCATCCATCCATCCATCCATTGTCACCCACTTACCGTATTTCCTCTAATAAACGCAATTCAAATTTTATGAATTTTGTGCAGCGTTTATTAAAGACCAGGCGTTTATTAGAGGAAATACGGTATCTGAGGTCAGATTAGTGGGGAACTGGACACATCAGTGCTCAATGAGCTAAGAGAGATGTGACGCCCTGGACAGGTCGCCAGTCCATCACTGGGAGGGCAGTCAGGGAGGGGGCCAGTGTCTTGCTCAAGGGCACTTCAACACGCTTCTCTGCAGGTGCTGGGATCAAACCCGGAACCTTCCGATTTCCAGACCACCGCTCTACCCACCGAGATGTGGCAGGGGGGCCTAACCATGGCATGTAAGCCTCCGTCCATCTTGACCATGGAGTCAGGTTGCATCGCTCCTGCTGTCCTCCTTGGCGGGGTTGGAGATCCCCTGTGTTAGCTTGGGTCTGAGGAGGCCTCCTTCACCAAGGTGGGAACTGTTTGCCGACAGCACATAAGCAACAATGGCCACTGCACCTTGTTTTGTAGTTCTTGCTGCCAGAGGAAAGCACAGATGAGGGGAATCATGAGATTCGTCTGTAGCACAGGATTAAAAGGTTCTACGGGGGAAGGAGAAGGAAACACTCTACTTTTAGATTTGTACCTGATGTCATGACAACAAATCCCCGCAGGAAGCTAAACACACACTGGCAGAGCAAACATCCATTAATAAATCATTACGCTGATAATAAAAATAAATCTCTGCTTGGTCTGCAGCGAAGACGGAAAGCTGCCCCGCGTTGCCCTCATAGCGGAGCCCGTTCGGTCTTCATGTCGTCACTGCGACTCGGCTCTGCTCAGCGTCCTGCGAGACGTAGGATGCTGCCTTCAAAGACGTCTCCGCCATGCGACTCTTATGTAATCTGCCTTGGCTCCATGCTTCACTTCCCCCTTTCGAGTACATTCAAGAACATCCATCCAGTGTGAGTATTCTAAGTGCGATCCCTTACAGCTCCCTTGTCACTTAGGATCAGTGTCATCTCAGCGCTCTGTCTCTCTCAGAGCCAACCCTCCTCCTCTAACACCCGCTTGTCAGTGTGTGGAGCGGCGAGGGCTGACATGGTGCACTGGCACACCGTGTCTCCCTCCAGCCCACACCCACAGTTTAAGGTAAGAATGGAAGGTTTGTTTTGGTGAGGAACGCTCCCCTCTCATGCCTGCTCCTTGGAACAGACCAATCAGAAAAGAGCAGAAGAGAGAGGGGACAGTCTGTTGGACATCCCTTTGGTCACTTAAAAAGAAGATGTCCCCTTTTTTCACACCCGAATTCCCCTGAGTTACCTACTGCTGGGTCAGTCTCTTAGATGCTCCTCTAGAACATCAACAGGAAGGAGGAAGTGGTAGCATGTGTCTCCTCCAAGTCACATGACCACTAGCCCTCACTAGTCCACACATCATGGTCTGGTGGGGAAAGCACAGTGCTTGGCCGTCAGAGGAGAATGAAGCAGAGTACTTTCCCTTCACTTAACCAAGAGGCCTGGACCACCCAGAGGGGGACACTAGTGAACCCAGAATACTTTATCCAACCTAACCCTTATACCCATGTGAGGCTTAGCCAATTATGACCCACTAACTAAGGAAGTCTAGCTAGTGGAGAATATAATTTCTTATCCGGTGTCGGGTCTAGGAGGTAGCACATTTCAGGAGCTCCATGTTTTCCTTTCCCTTGCAACATCAACCAGCTCTGACTTGGGAATCTTGAGCGGCATAGCTCAGTGGGTAGAGCGGTCATCTGGCAACCGGAAGGTTACAGGATCGATCCCCGATCCTGCATACAGCATGTCGAGGTGTCCTTGAGCAAGACACTGAACCCCTAACTGCTCCCCGAGCACCATATGTTGGCAGCTCACTGCTCCTATACAATAGGTTGGGTCAAAAATGCAGAGAAATCCAAATTTCCCCTTGCGGGACTGATAAGGGACTCTTTTT
>OMLC01066232.1:0-12517 GCA_900302585.1 Regalecus glesne | reverse complement strand
ACACATTTCATTGCATGTTTGTAGAATGACAATTTATGAAGGCTTCTTCCTCAAAAAGTTCTATCTAGCTTCCCTTTCATTTTATAGACTGCTTTCATTGCATCTAATCACTACCACAATGAGCTATTCAAGGTCGACAGATCTGCCACTAGTTAACCTTACAGAACTAGGTCAGGTCAATAGAAACTAATGATGGACTGTTGTTGATGCAGGTTATGTTTCATTACTATTCACAACAGCAACCCCCAGATCTGCCCTTGCTTCCGTTGTGGTGCAGTCCCACTTTAACTTGAATTCTAGGTAGGCATCTAGCTCAGGATCTTAATCTTAATCAGAGGTATTTACAGCTGGGTTATGCGTGCCTTACCCCATGACCCTCTGTACATCTGTTAAGAGTCATGTGCCCTATAGCTGTGGTTCCATGGACAATATTTATTCAGCATGATAGAAATCATTCTGATTAAGAGATTCCAGCTTAACCATGTACATGGGACACTAAATAAGCAAGCTGATAAGATGTGCGTTTACATTCCCCTTTTACAAGCATTTAATCGGAATATAACTTTTTAACATGTGCAGCGCGGTTCCACCCATTGTAAAGCGTCTAATCTGGTGGAGATATACAAAAGAAAAAGCCTGCCTGAAACTAGAATTTTTGAGATGGACTCACATTGTGTCCTAAGAACAATTGTTGCATTTCTGTCATTCTTTCTAATCAAGCAGCACACATGCTTTTCTTGCAATCTACAGCTGTGATCAACCATAAACCAGTTTTGTTTTGCTACCATCATGTTTCTGTCCCTCCCAGAAATTACTTCAGGTCACTTTATGGTACCCTCACATGGTGCAAACGTGCAGAAAATATACATGTATTCTAACCAGACAGAAATGATCAGATTGAGATGGTTATTAGGTGCTAGCATTTTCTTATTGAATGGATTATCAAAGGTTAACGCTACACCTCTGAACTCGATTTAAATTTCCTTCCCATACCAGATACAGGCAGCAAAATGGGTTTCTCCCATAGAGATAGGGTTCAGTCATTCACGAGGGACTCGGAGAACGCAGAAAGGGGCCACTTAAGATGGTTCAGCATCTAGTAAGGATACCAAATGGTCTCCTCCCTAGTGAGGTGTTCCAGGCACGTCCAGCTGGGAGGAGGCCACGGGGTAAACTGAGGACCGGGTGGGGGCATTATATCTCCACTCTGGCCTGGGACCACCTCAGGATCCCCGTCAGGCAAAGAGAAGATTGGGGTCTGGATTGGATTGGAGTTGCTACCGCCACAACCTGAGATTTGAATTTGTATAAGTGGTTGATGATGGATGGCTTTTTATTCTGATCGGGCTATAATTAAGATAAGATATTCCTTTATTAGTCCCACAGGGGGAAATTTATGGTCTTACATCAGCAAAGTGGAAACCACAGTAAGAGAGACAAAAAAAATCTAAGTCATAATATGTAACATCAATCTAAACAAGGGGGAAATATGAACAGTGTATACAGTATGAACAGGAAAAATACACTCAGAATTAACTAATGCTATGGAATCCAGTTGCTCATGTATTGAATTTGGTCTGTTAGGGTTGATTGTGTAGTCTGACAGCTGTGGGAAGGAAAAGACCTGTGGAAACGCTCCTTCAAACACCTTGGATGGAGTAACCTATCACTGAAGGAGCTCTCTAGTCTAGCAATGTAGTCCTGCATGGGCTGAGAATCCTTGTTCATCATGGATGACAGCTCAGCCATCATCCTCCCTTGTCCCACTACCTCTAACGTGTTGAGGGGGCATCCCAGGACAGAGCTCGCTCTCTAGACCAGTTTATCAAGTCTCTTCCTCTCTGCAGCTGAGATGTTGCTTCCCCAGCAAACCACTTCATAGAAAATGGCTGGTGCCACCACCATGTTGTAAAATGTCTTGAGGGGTGTCCCCTAACCTCCAAAAGACCTCACTCTCTTTAGCAGATACAGTCTCCTCGGGCCCTTCTTAAACAGTGCTGTCGAGTGGTCAGTTCAGTCCAGTTTATTGTTCAGGTGAACACCCAGGTAATTGTAAGATGTCACCTTCTCAATGTCCACCCCCAGGATATTCACCAGTGTCAGAGGGGAGTGTGGGCACCTGTGAAAATCAATTTCTTTGGTTTAACCCGAATTAATCTGGAGGCAGTTCCGCTGGCACCAGTCCACAAAGTCCTGAATTAGTTCTCTAAACTCTCTGTGATCCCCATCTTTGATGAGGCTGATGATTGCAGAGTCATCCGAGAACTTCTTTAGGTGGCAGGTGGGTAAGTAATGAGAGAAGTCTGCAGTGTAGAGGGTGAAGAGGAACAGAGCCAGGTTGATAGGCAAACTGAAGCGGGTCCATCAATGGGCTCACCAGGGGCAGAGATGATGACCAAGGACGAGGGTCTTCATCGGGTGTGATGCTAGTGCCACCGACCTGTAGCTGTTGAGGTCCTTGGGGTGCAGAGTCTTGGGCACTGGTACGATGTTTTCCATAACAGTGGCACTCTCCCCAGCTTCAAGCTAAGCTTGAACATGTATTCCAAAGGCCAGCATAGCGGATTTGCCTAGAATTTCAGGAGCCTACAGCTGATGCTGTCTGGACCCCCAGCCTTCCCTGCCTTCGTCCTCCTGAGCTGGTTCCTCACCTGGAGTGTTTTGAGGGACAGGTTGGAGCTGGGGTGTGTTGGAGTGTATGGATGAAAGTGGAAGGATTGGGATGACGAGATGAGCGGAGGGGGTTGACTGTGGGCTGGTTGTTACAGAGAGGGAGGTGGGGCGATGTAATGAACGTGCAGATGAAAGGGGTTACACTGAGGACTGGGTCAGGGGATGGACGGATGTCTGGTCAAATTTATTGAAGAATAGATTCAGATCGTTCACCCACTTTTGGTCCCCCCACAGCCTGGGATTTTGACTCTTTGGTAGCAGAGATAGTTTTCATCCCTATTCAAACTCCTCTGATGTTGTTCTGCTGCGGTTGTTCCTCCATCTTCCTCCTGTAGCTGTTCTTGTCCTCTCTGATCTTTCTCCTCAGCTCTCTCTACACAGTCCTCAGTTCTTCTTTATTTCCTGAATTCCAGCGGCAGGTAATAAGGTCTCATGCCGATGGCTAACAGTTTGATGTCCCTGCTGCATAGCTTCTCTTTGATAGTGATGTGCCCAGAGTTACACCATCTATCGTTGACAAATACTGCCAGTCCCCCTCCCTTCTTACTACCACACTCCGTCATCCTGTCCACTCGTACCAGCTTGAACGGCGGCATAGCTCAGTGGGTAGAGCGGTCGTCTGGCACTCAGAAGGTTGCAGGATCGATCCCCGGTCCTGCATATGGCATGTCAAGGTGTCCTTGAGAAAGAGACTGAACCCCTAAATGCTCCCCGAGCGCCGTATGTTGGCAGCTCACTGCTCCTATATAATAGGTTGGGTCAAAAGTGCAGAGAAATCCAAATTTCCTCTTGCGGGACTGATAAGGGAATCATTTTATCTATTTTTTTAAGCTGTCCAGTGAAGCTACCGTGTCCAGGATTACCGTTGTGATTGTGATTATTAGAGGAATATTGGATTCCATGTACTTGCAGCAAATGCAGGTTTTGCAGGGATCTTTCAGTCTCTCAAATCAACAGGTCAACCAGGTACTGCTACTTCCTGCTTTTCAACAACACAGGAGCAATCTGATGTGCAGGGCTTTAATTTCTGTTCTGGTGAAGAGCTGCAACCTTCTTTATGTTAACATCGCTCAATGCTGAGGGTCACTGTGTCTGAACAACAGACCTTCATGGAGCAGAAGGTTAAGTTTAGAACAATGACACAACAGCGCTGGCACATCAGTTTCCACTGATGATGCATCTGTTCCTGCCGATGCCTGTTGAAGTGATTCCTTCTAATCCCCCAAAATACACGCTAACCATTCTCTCCTCTGTATTTATTCCCAGCGCTCCGAACCTATGACCTCACATGATCCAAACTAATGATCTCATAACAAAGGACATCAGGAGACCTTGAGTTTTACAGTCACAAAGTTATCAAAAGGAAAAAAAGAAACATCAGCTCAGTTACGGTAAATAACATCTCCTTGAGATTGACTGGAGGTTGAAAAATAAAACAAACGTCTCTGTTGGATAACATACTGTCTATACTGGGGATCATGGTAACTCAGAGGTAGAGAGCGCATTTCGAGAACTGATGAGCCAGAGGCAGAAGGTTCAAACCCAATGTTGGACATCAGGAAGGGTTTCCGGCCTTAATCTCTCAAGCTCCATCTAAGTCTGGGTCCACCCCTACGATGTGGGGACTAATTATGACACATGAAACAAACCTCCCACTGTCTGCCACCACAGTTGTTACCATGGAGATGGTAGTCAAGATTAGTATGCCTATGCAAAGATAGGTGACAGAGGCAGATATTAAACTAGCCCAAATCAAAACCTTAGCAGCTGCCCTAGTTACATTGCATCAAGCAAACTGCTTGTCAATACACCTCACTGCTCGTCCAAACAATTCCTCTGGTATTACTAGGTCTAGATTGAGATGTGACAATGTCCCACCTTTGGATCATCAAGGCCTCTCGGGAACAGTTTGGATGTCTGTGAGACAAAGCGGACATAAGATAAAGGTAGGAGGGAAGGACGATCTGACCCCCTTTTGTCACCAGGACCATATTGGAACAAGTCCATTTACCATTTACCATGTTGTCAACTGAGACCATTGAAATTAGAATGTGACCTTAGAATAGCTGTCCATTTTCAAACAGGGTGTAGGGACATGACTGCATTGTTTATGAACCCACTTTGTGTCAGAAATAACTTTTGTTCTTTGACTTATCTGACCTCAGGAGGCATGCTGGAGAGTGAAGGTTACTGGACAAGGCTCTTCCGGGACCAACAGTTTCAACAGAGAAGAAATTACATCTGAAAGCTGTCAAATTAAGAACAGTCCAACTCCCAATGTCGAGTTGAACCAGTTATGAAAACGGAACTGAGCATTTCTTGACATCTCATTGTCTTCAAATTTCTCCAGTCACTGTGCTATTTTGGTAAGGAAATACTCAGCAAATACTGTCCAAAAGGAAAATCCCACTGAAACCAACAGCACTGGTGGAGCTAACATCAGAAAAAGAATTAATAACGCTCAATCCAAGTGTCATTCAAAATTCTCTGTTGGCAGACTGAAAAGAGTAAGCTAACAAACAATAAAACTAAGAAGGTTAGAATTGTTGTGTTTGCCACATGATCAAGACTGCTGGAATTTATTCTCAGCATTTAACCATTTTATAGGAGCAGTTAGCATTGCCGCTAGGTAGTGCTTGAGGAGCAGTTAGGGGTTCAGTGTCTTGCTCAAGGACAACTCGACATGCTTTCTGCAGGGGCCAGGGATCAAACCACCAATCCCCTGATTACCAGAAGACCACCTTACCTCCTGAGCTATGCCGCCCCAGACAGAGGCAATTGAAGGAAAGGTAGCAAAGTGTACATTTTAGTTAACGAACATTGACATTAGCGAGTGGAGCAAAATCAAATGAACAACCCATTTGCCCACAACACAGAACAGCTTCATGATAGAATGTCAACAAAGGTGAGGGTTTATCTTTTTGGGACTCCTGAACAGGGAGTCAGGATATTGATAAGAGGGACCTGCATTGATCAAACAAATAGGGGGGCAGGAGTGCAGACAGCCCCTCTGTGTTCCATGGAGCAGTGCTCTTTAAAAACTCATTAAAAACTGCAGACAGTAGCGAAGAACAGCAGGTGCTGCCAAAACTTTAATCACATACTTATGAAATTATTCATAGGGTGGGTTGCATACATGCTAGCCAGGGTCAATCTGGATTAATTTCCACTATCATTATTTCATGTTACTTTTTAATATCTACTCAATAATTGCTTATTCATGTCAAAAAACCTTGTAAGCCAAGTGAAGACACTGGATGTCCAAAATCTCACTTTCAGCATCTACATATAGGACCCTATGGACTCATACCTTCGTACACTAGAAGAGAGACAGAAAGTGTGTGCGTGTGTGTGTGCGTGTGTTTAATATCTGACCTTCACTATCATCTGGGTTGTCATCATCATCAGCAGATGCTGTGGCCACACCTTCCCCTTGTGACCGGTCAGCTTGACCCCGTCGGTTATCCTGGGAAAGTGAAAGACATGAGATTCAGCATATTGCATTATTTGGTTTTATTCCCATTTGGTTCTTTATCACTGTTACTGTATTCCCAGTTGTGGAGCAATCATGGCAATGTTATTGTAAATAGTCCATGCTGTCGCTTATTTGTGTACCTGCTTATGCTGCTGAAGTAGGTTGTCAAGGTTGTGCCGTCTCTTGTAGTTGAAATAGAAATTCTTGCACTGTGCCTCACTTTTGGTTCCCACCATTTTGGCAATGGCTGTCCAGTTACGTCCATGCTCGACAAGCCCTGGTTCAGCACAGAGACAATTTAGCGTGAATACCTCGGCCGACAATTTACACTCAAACGGACACAAAATGAATACACGTGTTGCTAATTCAACTTGGTTTGTCATATTTTGTTATGAAACCAAAAAATTAACTGCAGGCTATTCAAGGCACCAGCATGATGATTTTGAATAATTTCCTTTAAAGATTATCAACAAAACTAATGCATTTTCTTAACTATCAGTGTGTAAATGCTATATTTTATTGAAAAAGGACATATTTTTCCCCTGAAGTGGAAACCTTATATTATTAATTCACAACATTGCACCCCAAGGATCTTTTTTTGCAGTGTTCTGCTGATGGATCTACCCCCATCCTGAGCCACACCATGCAAAAAAAATGGCCATGCTGCCAAGCTGCAGTGAACTGGAAGAATAACAACTACCTTTGACATTACAGTATCCATGTGCCAAAAACAACTACCCCCTTTGACTACTTCCTCCATTTCCAATAATCCGGCCTACTGTGGTTAAAGAAAATGGCATTGGGACAAAACTGAGAACAAGGCCTCTGTTACTGCTCCACTTAAATGAGGAGGGCATTATGACCCAGTCTATCTGGTCCTTTACTAAGTGTCACTTGAATACACAGACCTCGAATAAGGATGTCAGGCTGGAAAAACTTGTTTCACAAGGCATCAATATAGCAGCCAAAACAGAAGATGAAGAAGCTTTATTCATGTGTCATTGTAGATACATACAATAAAATGTGTTCTCTGCATTCAACCCATCCTATTGTATAGGACCAGTGAACAGCTGCAGCGCCCAGGGAGCATTTAGGGTTTTGGTGACTTGCTCAAGGTCACATTGCCACGTTTTCTGCAGGGACCAGGAATCGAACCACTTATCCTCCAATTACTATCAACCACCCTACCTGCTAAGCTATGCCACCCCTGGCCTGTTAGGGTAACTAAAGGGCAGGCATTGCAGTGGAGACAAGCCTGGCCATGTCCATTTTTATATCAACATCCAGTCACATTTCTTGTGACCAGCAATAATAGCATGTCAGTTGTTCATTTAGCGACCATGAACTAATAGCTACGAAATAACAATGTAGTATCCTCAACAATGGCCATATTGTTACAAAGCTTTCCTATTCTTTGGCTTACTGCACAGATCATGTGATCAACCGAGTAGAACCAACCTCAAGACATATCAACATACTCCTCAAACGGCCTAAGGCACCTTTGGTCATGTTAACTCTGAAAATCCTTCCCCCGACGTAATCAACTAACAGTGACTGGGCCACGCAACAGCCCCATGTCCCTCAGATGGGACAGGCATTTCTTATAGGACTGGTGTAGGCTCAACATGACGTGTCAGTGAAGCAAGCCACAAAATGTCTCACACAGCTCAGGGCTCTCATGGCTCACGACACGTCTTCTGTCTTTTACCCTCAGGTCTGTGTGTTATTGGTACAGCAGGGAAACAACAAATCAAGAGCCAGTCACATGACTTCACAGTGAGGATATTTATGCTCTGGGAGCAGATTTTGTTTTGAACCCACATCTCTGGTTTGTTGAGAGCTGCAAAAAATGTGTGCTGGTCACTCACACCTTGCTTAGCCACGATGGGCATGATTACGGGCTAGTTGTTTGACATAGCTGCATAGAGCCCTAGGGTGGGACTCCGTTCTTCTGATTCATCTGCGGGGTGAAAATATACCCTGCTCAAATATGATCCTGTCTAAATCAATCCTACACCTGTTCTGTTTGAAAAAGGCAATTCCTGTCCGATTCCTAGTAAAACCCTCTACATGAGGTGAGAATGAAATATTAATATTTTCCAGTAGTCATCTGAATGTGAATATGTCTGCATGGAGATGTTTCAGTCTGCTAAAATCAAAGATATCAAATGACTTTATCCAACATAAATCAAACTGATCAAGTGAACAGTATGCAGGAACGAACAATCATTGCTGGTGAAGTGGGCAAGTTAAACTGCAGTCTGACAGTGGAAATTAAAGGACTCTATTTATGCACATATCTGCTAGTGAGAAATCACTTTTTGATTTGACTAGCCACCCCTGCAAACACGAATGTCCCAAACTGACTGACTAACGGACAGAGATCATGTTTGACATGATTGGGCCACTGCATTAGGGGACTAAAGACATTATATTACATTACATTAAATCGCAGGCATTTAGCAGACGCTCTTATCCAGATCGAAATACAAGTGCATAGAGTCAAGATGCAAAAGGCATCAATGAAGTAACACAATTGGTCGGCTGAGCACCGAGAGACATTGCATGAACACTTAAAGCACCCCAAATAATCACTTTGACAAAATAATCACTGATGAATACACAAAAGGGCAGCGTAGCTTTTGTGGCCGCTAAATCTGCATAACTCCAAAAGAAACGTGTGATTCTCAAAGGACAATAAATGGTGAAATTCACTAACTGCACTCCCAAGCAAATTACTTCTTAGTCCTTTGGTGCTATTCACATGTATTTAAATGAAGTACTATGCATACATTTGGCTTAAAATTGTCCCTGTTTGATGCAAATGGGCCTCATTGTTACTCATTTTAAAAAAACCAATTCAAAAACACTTCCACTAATAGGCACATGGCAACATCCATACATCCATCCTCAACTTAATCAAACACTGGCCATACACGGTCCAACCATATACCAGGTTTTGACCTGGTCTTGTTCCATTAAGTGACTAGCCCATACGTTGTCACAATTTTCCCATCAAAAAGGGCTATAGTTCATTGATCAATGGGCAGTAGGACAGACGGGTCAGAACCAAAAGAAAAACATGCAAAACTATTACCATGTCACAGAACACCTGTGATAAAATTGTCTGTGTAGGTGCCGATAGATAGGAAATGAGAAACCTCCATTGTTTCCCCACACATAGACTTTACGTGGGTGGGCTGCCATGATTTATTACCAGCTGCCAAAGCATATCTAGTGACCCATTTCAGCAGTTTTCTGTCTTACTTTCTTATCCATCTGAGAGAGCAACGCCATCTGTGATCGATTAACCCGTGGACAATCTCACCTCGCTCTACCCCTCCCGTACCTGTTCGTTCTGCTATTGTGAGAAGGGTCTACCGACAACCTCGCACATGTTCTGCAGAGAAACACGGAGAGTGAGAGAGAGGTGTTTTCTGGCATTACATTAGAGGATGTAGACAAGGTGTATATTTTACAAGCATGGACCAGGTAAAGTAACTCCTTTTTTCCTTCATGTGTAGTTCTTCTGACTTAGATAGCAAGCTAAAATTTTATGAGAGAAAGGAGTAACTACACTGCATTGGTAGCTACAAGACTCAAGAGTGTACTCTGCACACGAAACTTGACAATCACCCAACATGCAGCATAGTTGTCCTGGCTGAATGTGAGAAAGATTGTAATTTATCTTCTCTCTGGGCTATGGCAGTGAGAAAAACACAGACTGGCTAGAGTTGATGTTGGACGACTCATTTTTCATGGATTTACTCAGCAGGGCAAATGAACGCGTGAAAGGGGGCCATGGTAGCTCAGTGGGAGAGCACGCCTTAGGAGCTGATGAGTCAGAGGCTGTGGGTTCGAACCAACTGCGAGGCGTCGAGAAGGGCATCTGGCCTTAATCCCCCAAGCTAAGTCCAAGTCTGTGTCCAGCCCCACAGTTAGGGGACTAACTGGGACGTGTAAAACGGACCTCTCTCACTCAACAGGCCAAGTGAACTTTATCTATACTTAGCACTAAATACATTGAGCATCTAGTTGCTCTATAGTTAATTTTATAGCCAGCAGTGAAGGGGGAGCACAAGCTGCATGTTTGTGAATATCAATAAATGGACCCAGCAACAGAGGCGTTCCCATATGCACAGGCAACGGAGCCCTTTGAAAATCCAAGAAAGAGTCAATACTCTGACAAACAGTACCATGTTCGTACACACAGAGAGGTCCATTTACGTCTCATCATTAGGCCCCACGTTGTGGGGTGGACACGGACTTAGATAGAGCTTGGGGGATTAAGCCCAGACGCCCCTCCTGATAACCCACAGTACTTTCAAACCCACAACATGTTGCCTGTCAGTTCCCAAAGCATGCACTCTACCACTGAGATACCCCGTACACACAACAGTGCTTTATTCTTGATAACTTTGACTTGTCTGACTCTCCCTATGTGGGCAGATTAGAGGGGAGGTTCTGGATCTGTGAGATACCTTATCTGAAATGATAGGAATAGAATGGCGGTGTAGTGTCTGCACAGTGCATTAATCCTAAAAGTGTATTCATTTCAGACGTTTCAGAACATCTGACTGATAGAAACTTTGCAAATTAATTTCCGGGAGCAATTTGTTTTGTAAAATTTTGATCAGTTAGATCTTCCTTTAGATCCCCACAGCCCCATACCCTAGGAAGATCTATAGCATTTGCACAGTAGCTCATGAGCACTTTGGGAACAGACAAGCCGGACGCTGTGGGTTCGAAACCACTGCAGGTTGTCAACATCCGACCTTAACCCCCCCCAAGCACCATCTAAGTCCATGTCCATCCTCATTAGTGGAGACTAATGAGGACACGTAAAACAGACCTCTTGGATCTTCCTAGGGCAGAGGAAATTTTGCAATTTTTGTCTTGCACCTTAATATCGTTGGAATGTGCACGTATTTGGCTCCTCTTCTGACATTAATAGAATTATCTGATGAACCAAAATACCATGTTACAAGCCACACATATTTCTTCTCCATCACGTGCTGCAAACTGTTTTTGTGGTTGCAGGCCGTTCCCGCCAGCTACCACCACAAGTACATTTAAGACCTGCAAGAAACACCAATCTCTATTGAACAAAACAAGCCGTTGTTGTCTCCTGAGCTGTTAGGAAAGAACATCTAACGTGAGAGAACAGCGCAGCATCTATGAGCCCTATGTTTTGCAACACCAAGCTTCAACAGATTAACAGCGCTAACAGTGAACCGGGCATGCATAACCAGTGAAGAGACGCAGTTTGGCCAAAAGTGAATTATAAAACTGTCTCATCATGTGACATAAAAGAGGCAACTCAGGTCACTGGCAGCTACACTAATAGACAGTGACATCTATAGCATACAAATCCGGATGCCTGAGGAGATCATAAGAAATGTGAGGTTGCAAATGGGGGTAAAACTCTCCAAGGCCACCCTCAATGGAGCCTTAATTAATCCACATTAATCCCTTTATTTGCTCGGCCCAATCTATTAGTCTTAACTCTCCCGGGAACCTCCGTGGCGGCCCATCGTGACAAAGCCAGAGCAGAGTGGGGACCAGTCCCCTACTGGTTCTCGGTCTCACGGCAGGTGACCTGACTGGAGACTGCAGTACTGCTGCGTGAGACCAGGAGTAGCTTGGAGAACTCAGGGGGCTGAAGTAACTGAAAATTTCACCGGGCCTTTACTTGAAAAATAGAGTGATCTTCAGAGGGAGCTCAACTCTCACGCTCTGCTGCTTCATGCACGGCCTTAATGGACTGCTGCTGCATCTGAGGAGTGGGAAGAGCGATGGAGCTTACTCCCTGCAGCCCTCCAGTTTCCTCTGAAGTCCCCAGTACACCATAGCTCAGGCTGATGTGCACTTGTGCGTGCACATGTGTGTTTGTATATACGTGACAGGCGGGGGAAGGTAAGATTGGACAACCAGAGAAGGGACCAGAGAACATGAAAAAGCGAGTAAACAGTGGAAAGATTAAAAAAATAAAAATAATAAAAGAATGAGCAGCAGAATCAGCAGACAAGAACAGATCTAGAGAGAAGAAAGCTAAAATGAAACACTACCTTTTTTGGCGATTTCCATCTCCTCCTCGGTCCAGCGAGAAGTTTCCCCGGTCTCAACGGAGCCAGCTAAATGACAGAGAGAATAGACAGCCCCATCAGTACTGACGAAGACGGAAGGAAAAGGGAGAGAGAGGGAACGAGATAAGGACGGGGAGAAGAGTCAGCCCGATCCTCAGCTGCCTCCTTCTCATGGCTACTAATCTAATAATCTGTTTACATTCATGGGCTGCCGAGATCTCTCTCTCTCTCTCTCTCTCTCTCTCTCTCTCTCTCTCTCTCTCTGTGTGTGTGTGTGTGTGTG
>OMLC01066231.1:0-21838 GCA_900302585.1 Regalecus glesne | reverse complement strand
AGGGAGAGAGATAGAGAGACAGAGAGAGAGAGAGAGAGAGAGAGAGAGAGAAGAGAGAGAGACAGAGAGAGGGGGGGAGAGAGAGAGAGAGAGAGAGAGAGAGAGAGAGAGAAGGCGAGAGAGAGAGAGAGAGAGAGAGAGAGAGAGAGAGAGAGAGAGAGAGCAAGCCTTTGTGTGTATTTGCTTGTGTGTGTGGGCCTCTGGGAGTGCACTAATCACCTCCATTGCCACATAGAGACTGTGTGGGAGTGGATGATTATATTCAAACACAGGTTGGCAGGATGCACATCTCCATGACATTGGGGCATAGCTTCCCTCTCTATGTATATAACTGCAATGTTCCTCTGCTTCCATGTCTTGTGCAAGCAAGACAAGTGATACGTGATATTTGACCCTGTGGTAGTGATTAGGTACTTTGATGTGAAATTGTCTTATATTGGACTCGTACTCTGATACTAACTGAGGACCTTCTTCTTTCAAACTGTGCCCTGTTTCTCTGGGGTATCGATTGATAATAAAACGCCCTTTATTCATGTTTATTGCTGTTTCTGTTTCTTTTTATTGTGTCTATGGTGCTGATCATATCCATAGAAAGAACCATCTGCGCTTTCCTTCTTTAAAACCGGAACCGTAATGGTCTTAAAGCCCTTCCTACACCACACACATCAGTGAGGAAACTCATAGATGCTGATCCCGAACAGAAATGAAACAAACCACTCCAGATAGAACAACTCCAGCAGAGCTATTCCATCATCATAGGTAGTCACTCAGGATCAAGTATGACTGTCCTCCTTGTGGGTGTCCTTGCAGGAGGACGCCTGCATGTGACAAGCTTTCACATGGAAGCCAGCTTTACTGTCAATGTGACCTTGAGAGATCTTCCACCAGTTGAGGTCTATGTTGGATCACACTTCATCTGGAACCTTCCCCTTGACCTTTTGGACCTGGGTGACTCTACAAGCTGTGGACGGCATAGCTCTTGGGACCATTAGAATATGAGAGCTTCTTCATTATGGTAAGGTGTTGATCCCGGGGAAGTAAAAGGCTTAAGGACATTCAAAATACGCATTTTGAAAGATGCAGTTAAGGTAAAATATTTTTTCAGGCTCAATAAGCAAGGTCAACAAGGTCAAAATAGTTTGATCAGGTCCTCTGGACAAAGGTTTACAACACGAGTGTAAGTTTATTTTTCTCATCATTCTTCTCTTTCACTGTACATGATGGCACATGGACGATGAGTGGAATTGCGTATGATTTTGTTTGAATCGAATAAAGGAATAAGTTAAGAAAACCAAAAAACTAAACATCAGTGTACGTTTCAACTAAATGGTCAACTATTAACTATTAACTGTTTTGACCTTGTTGACTACTTGGATTATTGAGTCTAAAAATATGTTTTTCTTTTCTTCCATTTCAGGTTTGTTTTGCCCTATTCTCACCCAATTTACACCTCTGATCCTTTAAAAGGGAGCTGGGTGGGTCACAAACTGAACTGAGAGCTGAGGGAGACATTCAGCAGAATCTTGAAACGTACTCATGTTTGCTTTTAAACACATGTCCAGATGACCTGATTTAACTATTTTGACCCATACAATTAAGGTGCATCTAAGGTCTTAATGTGGACATAGTCCGTTTGTGCTTTACATACACTTCCTGATTAGGCTGTGTCATTGAACCACCACATGAAGTGTAGAGCCGATGATAACCCAATATTAAAAGTATGTAATACCATCAGAATGGATGTGCTACCTCAAATCCTTTTTCTGTTTCAGACCCTCCCTCTATTTCCCCCAAAGTTTCTTTAAATCATTGGACACTCCAATACTGTCTTTTATCTGGGCTGCCAAGATGCCGAGAATTTAGAAAATAATTTTAGAAAGGCCCAAATTAGCGGGTGGTTTAGCCTTACCTAAGATGTTAACCCTAACCCTTCCTCTGCCTGTTCTGAACATTTAGAAACAGCTTAGATATCATTATGGGTTAAAATCTCCCTCTGTCCTTACCCTCATATACCACAATCACCTGTTTTTCACCCTCAAGCGTAGATAAAACCTGGAAGATGGGCCTTGTCTCCTTCAGTGACCTTTATGTAGGTTGGTTCTTTGGAAACTTTGCTGACCTTGCCACACAATTTAGTATCTCTACTTTAGGTCTATTTCGATAGTTTCAAATGTGCAATTTCCTCAAACTCAATTCAATTCAAACTCAATTCACACTGTACTGCCTGAATAAAAGCTTTGTTGGAAGACATCGTGTCCTCTCCGGCATCACAAAATAGCATCTCTTCAATCCCCAGTCTTCTTCCATCTCAGATTTCTCCTCTTCTAGGCCTGGAGGCTATTTGGGAAAAGGAACTAGGTCTTATGAATTCTGGTGGAGTGAAGCTCTACTCTTGTGTCATTCAATTCAAAGTTGTGTTCAGAATTCCTTACACAATGGCCAGACTGAAAAATACATTCTCTGACTCAGATAAATTCCGCAATAGGTGCTCTCAATCTCCAGCAGGCCACACACACACACATTTTTCTCCTTCCCTAAACTACACTCTTTTTAGACATCTTTTTTCAATACAGTCTTTAATATCCGTATGTCTCCATGTGCCTTGGTTGCTTTAGTTGGTGTTTCCCCTGTTGTGGGAAGATCTACTAGTTATCAAGCTAATGTTATTGTGTTCGCTGTTCTGATAGCCAATGCTACGGTGGAAGAACCCAAAGCTGCCTAACAATTAGTTTATCTCTTGCTGCTCATTTCATACAAAGGCAGGATTTCCTCCTCAGTGGATGAGATCAGATAGATCATACAAACTGACAACAGGTTGAGTTGGTGGCATCGGTAGAGTGGTCTTCTGCTGATCAGAAGGTTGGAGATTCGACCCCTAGTCCTGCAGAAAGCATGTTGGGGTGTCCTTGAGCAAGACACTGAACCCCCCCCGAGTGCTCCCCGGGTGCACATGGGGGCTGCTCACTGCTCCTGTACAAAAGGATGGAACAAATGTAGTGAATTGCAAATTTCCCTCGTGGGACAGATGAGGAAAAAAATATCTTCTTCATTCCTTAAAGTAAGAGGCCTGACCCTCTATTTGGGACCATTGTCATGAAATCACTTTGTTTGGAAAGTAGTAAAAGGGAGCTGACACAGAAAACTCCCATTTTTCTGAAGTGGCCCTTTTTTACCGTTTCAACCCCTGATAGGTATTTATGACTGCACCAACTCCAGTTCGACTTTGCTGAGTCTCGTCTCCCGCTCACTCACTGCTTGGCTTACGTCATGTGTTGACATAAGTTATTCAAGGGAACTGACTTGTCGATATCGTCAAAATCGATGAAAATAAGGGAGAGGTCTCACTTTGGAGCCTACTGCCCTTTACTGCCTTATTATCTCTGGCAAATAGATCCAAAGGTACTTTATCTGATAGGAAACTGCCCTCGTACACTTGCCTCGGACAGGAACGACATCATCATCCCTCATCGTACATGGGTGTGAATGCATACCCACACAGGTGAATGCATTGTAATCTCAAAGGGCTGTGCTCTAGAATGACATTACGTGTGACGAGTTGTTAATATTTGTCGTAGATATCTTTGTGGGGATAGAATCTGTTTTTTGTTTCCTGAGGCCAGTACAGGCCTCAGGATCTGTTCTGTTTGTCTTATAGTCGAGGGGGGGGGTCTGTAAGCTATTGCACTAATTCCTCTCTACAGGACTTCATACATGCTCAATAATCCGGGTAAGGAAATCACAAAAAGACGAATCAGCAAATCTGGACACGACATTTTATTAAAAGAAACGTCTCATCCCTCCTCCATGGGACCTCTTCACTTTCAACTGACTGCAGGTATCCCCAACAGCTCTTTATGTGAGGAAGGAACCACCATCCCTGAACTGGGGGGATTCTAAGAGTTCATCCGTCACCATCTTACAAAACTAACACTGTGATCACATCCATTCCCCGATCCTCTGTGAATGGTACACATTACCATTGTAAATGTAGTTAAAGGTCATGGCAATTTGCATATGACACCAGTAGTTGGTTCCAGTTGCTATAATACTATAATCACAAAAAAGAAAAGGTGAATCTGCTCAACTGGATCAGAGGTTTATTTAGAAACGTTTCATCACTCACCAGGTGACTTCTTCAGTCTGAGCTGAAGGCAAACATCCCCCTCCTTATAAACAGTACCTTGCTGTCACACAACAATAGGCTGGTTTCATATGAGAGTTGGGTGATCAACTCCACATTCAGTGGCAATGAGCACCATTCACAAAGGATTGGGGAATATTTGTAAATCATTTGCATTGTAAGACGCCGACAGATGTACTCTCAGGCCACCTCCCCTATTCAAAGACAGTCGTTCCCTCTTAACATAAATGGCCTCCTTCACCCCCCTCTCAAACCAGCTTTCCTCCCTATCAAGGATGTGAACATCATCATCCTTGAATGAGTGGCCACTTGCCTGTAGGTGGGTGTAGACCGCAGAGTCCTGACCCGACGTGTTGGCTCTCCTATGTTGCGCCATCCTCTTAGCTAAGAGGATGGCGCAGCATAGGAGATATTTGACACTATGCATAGCATAGTATTCTCCTGGCATCTGCTAAACCCACAGTGATCCATCAGACAGCCTTACACTACTGCAGTGGAAGCTTGAGTTTTTGGAGGGTGATGATAGATCTGTGTGCAGCTACTTAACAAGGAAAACTCATTTCATGATCCTGGTGTTGCTTTGGAAGCAACACCAGCATAAGAACTGTTTATCGTGAGGCAGTTTGGGACTTGGTAGTGAGCACTGCAATCAAGGACATATGTGTTTTTACACACTTCAGCACTTGGCAGTCCCTTTCTGTGGTTTGTGAGATCTGCTGTTTCACTAATGAGCTGTTGTTGTCTCTCCACATCTCCAGTTCCCAATAACATATTTTTTACAGTTAACTGGGGCAGATCTAGCAGAGTAGATATTTGACTGACTGACTTGATGGAAAGGTGGCCAAGTTGAAAGTCACTGAGCTTTTCAGTGTGAATTATTCCAATTCCAGTGTTTGTCTATGGATGCACGGCTATATGCTTGATTTGAAGCATCCAGCAGCAATGGATGTGGCATAAGATAGACCAACTCACTCACTGGAAGGGGCCTCATATTTGGCCATGTAGTGTATTATCAGTTGATGGGAAGTGATGGGCCCACTCATAAGGCCCACTCCAATGCAAGGAGTAAAATGACTTATCGATGATGTTTTGTCACCCTACATTTTGGAGTTTTCAGTGAATATTTTGACCTTTTGCTAATTATACAACAGACTACACTTGGATCTACTTGATTTGTGTTAGATTTACTTGGACATGCACATGGGGCTCTACCTAAATGATCTATAGAGGACGGTCTAAAGTGCAGAGCACAACTGCATTCAGGCCCTGTCCATATTCCCTTTACCTAGTTAAGCAGTGTATAATCTGGGTACAAAGCAAGGTGCTTAGTTTAAAAGGGTTGAATTCAGGTCTGTTAATTAATCATGGGTGTGTTTTGGATGCAACATAAAATCAAACCAATCAGAGTGTCCATTCCCTATAAAAGCCAGATATGCTTGCACCATGGCACATTGCTATTCAGATGGCGGATTCAGTAAGTTGAAGAAGGCAGACCATCTGCGGGAGCAGCAGGGATCTACTAAAGCTCTGATTCTATTTTGAAATGTATTTCTTTAAGTATTGTGATGCACACGGTAACAATCGTTCACATTGTAATGTCTTGGTTGTAATCTTTTGCATGTTTCTGCGCTGCTGCATGGGCCTGTTTGCAACGAGTAGAGCGTATGCATGTCATGCATGGAATTAGATTAGATCAGATCATTTACTAGCAACACGACCAAGGCTGCTCCGTATATTATTATGATCAGTACAGTCACAAAATATCCACAGCAAACATGATACACACAACAATGAGGTGAATGGTAGCATGTATGCCAGTGGTGTGTGAGGAGGGGGCATTGGAGAGGGATCCTTGAGTCTTTGTAGCTTGAGGGAAAGGACATATGAGGAATAAGAGGAGGATTTTATTTACTTCAGATGGCTCTGGTTATGGTTGTTAATTTTCCACTACACTGTTCCCACCCAATTTGGCGATTATTCATACTCCTGTTCAAGTCAAACCGCACACTCTAAGTGGGCTGTTTACATGGCCCCTAATAGATGGGCCACAGGCTGCTCTGTCCCTACAGCTGATTAGCCATTGGCTCAAACCCACGCTTCCAACCATTTCAAAATTTGACAGCGATTAGACTGCAAGATAAATGAATTGGATGGCTTAGTCACCAGAGACTGTGGCAGTGTTCTCCGTGGTTTGAAAACACCCAGACTTCATCTTTTACAAAACTTCAGCACTCCCTGACTGTAGTTTAGACATTGTGAATAACAGGGCTGTCACAGGTATTGTTGTACTGAAGGCGTTTGTTTTCTTTGTCACCACTGTGATTTGAATGTCCCCCCCCCTCTCGCTTGCTCTAGTGCTGTGTCTCACTCCATTGAAAGTTGTGTAAGAAAAGGGAAAGTCGCCATTGGTTTGGATGCATGGAGATCTATCTGTAAGACTTTCGCTTGCATTTGATGCCCCTAGAGTTTGGTGGTACTAGATGCTGCCATCTTGGTCTTTCCACAAATCCACAACAATGAGTGAAAGTCATCTATCAAAGAATAAAAACTCATTCACAAAAAGAGAGTTCAAAAAATAAAGCTTAAAAACAAAATAAATGTACACCCTTCTCTTTTTACACCCACGTTTCTCTTCTCAGCTGTGAGCTACATCCCAGACAAAGTGGTGGTGCGTCCGGGAGAGAACGTAACCGTGTACTGCGTCTTTAATGACCACAGCATCAACGCCAGCACGGCAATCTGGATACTGAACTTTAAACATCAGCTTACCCACACCCACCACAGCCAGGTTAACCAATGGGTAATTATCAGCCCCCACAAAGACGTTATAACCAAACAATACCGCAGAGTTCACCTCTCCATTGACTTTCTCATGGAGAAATCAAAGCTCACACTGAGCTGCTGTACATGATTTTCTTTTCTGACTCGCACCAGGTCAGCCAGATCACGGTGCGTCCGTCAGAGAAGAGGATGTATGACCTGCTGCAGTGTACGCAGGCACAGCAGTGGAATATTCCTTACAGCCAGATCTATGTTGAAGGTGAGGTCAGACGGATTATCCGCGAACCCTGACAAAATGATTTATGGTTCAGAGATGGCATGCATAGCCATAATTAGAGATACTACATTAGCTCACCGCCGTATGTCTTGCAAACATCTGTTTTTCCCAAAACACCACTGTATGCCTCACCCCTGTCTGCCAAACAAATGCATGAGCTACCGCGGGGTGAATGCCAGTTTTTGGGATATGAGGCAATGCTGATGCTAAATGATGTATTAATCAGTACCCTCTTTCTCCACGGGCATGTACAGTCAACAGCAACGCCACCCTCCTCCTGTCACTTTGAAGTTTATGGTGTTCCCCGACGGTTACGTGTCCGCTATAGATCCACAGTACTAACTATAGTACAGCACCTTATTGATTTGGGATAAATAGAATAGGTATATATTATGAATATTTGAAAATTTAGCTTCGCATTGAAGCTGCAGTATTTGTAATTTGATTGTGATCTATAATTTTTTTTACATTGTTCATGGTCATATTTGTAAATGCGGAAGTTTTTGAAAGGCCTTCCTGATGTTTTGACTGTGCCTTGTACTGTCTGACATCTTGAATGAGACCGATAATATCACATAAAATAATACAGCTATCATATGGAATAAGGAGGGTAGGGTGGTCATCTAGTAATCAGAAGATGGGTGGTTTGATTCCTGGCCCCTGCAGAAAGCATGTCAACATGTCCTTGAGTAAGACCCTGAACCCCTAACTGCTCAAGCCCTGCAATGGATTAATAACCTGTCCAAGATGGTTTCCCTGCCTTTCACCCAATTAGTGCTGGGATAGGCTCCAGCAGGACCCCGTGACCCAACTTGTGATAAGCGTTCGATGATGGATGGACTATCAGCTGCATACAAGCAGTTTAGTCTTATTCTCCCCTTGTGTTTGTATACTAAGCTCTATTAGCAACGGACCGTTCACCTTCCCTCCATATTCCTACGTTTCTATGATTTGGCAGTCAAGATGAACAGGGATAGATGACTAATCTCTGAATTTGTGCATTTTAGGTGCTGCCATTGATATAAGCTGCGTAACCAGTGGTGACATCGATGCCATGACCTGTAGCTGGAAAAACCTTCAGTGGACAAACCTCGATTTCTTAGCGAGGTAATAAAAATGTTTTTCACGGTACACCAAAGAGGACACAAACACTTCACATGACTAAATAGGGCTTTACACAAAAGTCCGAACTAGGGTTTTTGAATATTTGGAAATTACAGGAAATACAGAAGTAAACAGTAGACATATTCATAACCAGCCAGCACAAAACCTGTTTTGTGTTAGCATTCTCACAGTCACTTTCTTTAAATAGGCCACATTAAGAAAATGTGCATCCTGACCCAGCCATTTTAGGGTCATAGGTTATTGGGAAACTAGATCAATAATGTTATTGCTGGAAACTGTGAATCATGTTTTGATGCAATCCCCCAAAGAGATGGTTCCTGCAAGCAGAGCTGTCATCAATTGGAGTTGTACATCATTTATTGAAATCAATTCTCAGCACAGAGGATTAGGAAATAGCAAGAACTGTTACTAATTTTCTCCATTGCGCTGGACTCTAGATAATGCTTTACCACATCCATTTGCATCGTCATGTCATTTGGTGATTCACAAAGTCTTATATTGGGCCTCATTCTCCTTCTGTTAGTTTGTCTGCACGAATCTGCTTTCATCTCCTCCCAACTCTGGCATAGTGTCATCCTTTCATTATTGGAGTGCCATTTGATTAAAGATTTCATTGACAAAGGTTTTGCTTTGAAATGTTAGATGTCACATTTTCATATTTGGGAGGAGATTAATTTTAGACATTGGGCATTTCATTCATTGATGTTTACCCCTTGAGCTTCTTGGCTAAAAACTGCCTCAGCTGTCTTTCACATGCTCGCCTCCTGAGATCACTCATGTACTTTATTTCTTGTTATATCTTACTCATTTCTTAAATAGATGATTAATTTGTGTATGCCCAAATCAATAATGCTAAATGGATAAATCTTAGTATCTTTGGGTGGGCAGAAAGAGTACTTAAGTTTACTTTATTTTGTGTAGCGGTGAAGCATATTTGTACTTGGTATGTTCGCTGAAATTTCACCTTCATTCTATAAATTAGAGGGTGGGTGGAGAGAATAGGGAGTCCTCTCGAGTGTCTAGAGAAAGGATTGCACTGTGGTAATGTCTGCATCCCCACTCTTCTATCATTAAAGGTGGGCGGATCTCCCATGCGATGTGATGGAGGAGAGGGAGCGAGCAGGGGAGGAGGTTGGAGAGTTGGGGCATGCAACGTGCCAGCCGGGCCGGGGTAAGGACAGCGTGAGGAGCTGCACCATTCAGCCTCTGAGGATGAACTGCTATAAGCTATGGCTGGAAGTTCACTCTCCAATGGGCCCCATCAAGTCCAGGCCCATCTATGTTACACCCACAGACCACGGTGAGACAGCCCACCAAACACAGGAAACCCAATGTGTGTGTGTGTGTGTGTGTGTGTGTTCTTGGATCACCATCTTACCTTGATAGAGAAGCTTGCGTGATCCCAGGAGCTATACTATCCGGAGCTTGACTCCTGGTAGGGTCACCGAGGGCAGAAAGGTCATGAAGGAGGTTCCAGACAAAGGGCAATCTGACAAAGACCTCAATGGCGGAGCTGGTGGAAGATGTCTCCAGGTCATAACAGTAGTGAAGATGGATCCAGTTGTCTAGGCACTCCATGCCATTATACTCTGGCCATCCTTTACCAGGGTGGCTGGATCAGCCCCTCCACATAAAAAGCTGTGTTGGCCAATCGTCTTCCCATTATGTGGCTCCGGCAACAGCCTCTACGCCCAGAAGACACAGGAGGAGGATAATCATGATCAATCCCAAGTGACTGCCGATTTGAATGTGTGTGTTTGTGAGTGAGGAAAATGTGATGAAGTCTAAGAGGCACGGAAAGAGACAGATTTAAATTTTCAGAACTCTCTTTCATACTAGTCTTAGTTAGATGGTACAGCGTGCCAATACGTGGAGCCCTGCCTCCTATCTCTTCCATACAGTGAGAGTTTGCTGTAGGATTTGCTGGTCTAACACGTGCTCTATTTTTCTAATAAATAGGACCATGTGCCATCATTTGATGCACCGCACCAGATTATATCTTCAAGCTAATTCACATCGGCAGTCCCTACATGTCTTTTTTGTTTTGATGGTGGGGGCACGGTGGAGCACCCAGAGGAATCCCACACGGACATGGGGTGAACATGTGAACTCCACACAGAGAGGACCTGGTGCAGGATTTGAACCAGGAACATCTTGCTGTGAGGCAACAGTGCTAACCACTGTGCCACACTATTAAACTATTAAACTATCACTACTAAACCAGGAGGTATTTAATATAGGTGAATGTTTTTTTTTTTGTTTTTTTTTAAAAGGGAATTCCTTTTTCACCAGACTATTAACTGTTGACTGCGAACAAATCAATTCCCTCCTTCTGGAAGATGAGTTTGGTCGAATAGGCTTTTTATGGCTCAAGATATTTTCCCATGACCCACCGACACCGACCTGCTCACGGAGGGCTGAAATTTTCCACCACCATGGGAGATAATTATGTCATGACAACTTTTTTTTAAAGCTTTACAGGAGCTGTAACCATACAGTGCAAACCTACAGTAGAGTTTAAGCAAGAAGAGCTGTTAAAGACTACAGTTATAAAAACTTGGTCATGCTAATCATATCTCATGTGCCGCTTCTCCTCTAGTAAAACCACATAAACCATCTAATGTGAAGGCAGTGAGCCAGCCCAGTGGGATACTGACGGTGACATGGGAACCACCACCTCTCCCCGTTGAAGGGCTGCAGTGTCAGCTCCGTTACCACTCCACTGTGAGAGCCCAGACAGACTGGAAGGTAGGGCTCATCACACTACTATGACAACTAATCATCATCAATGTCATCACATTATTACTACTAATAATAATAATATAAATTATAATATGACAGATGTGATGTTAGTCATGATAGCACATTTCATCTTGTGCTCTACTGCGTTTATAGAACAGTTTGACAAAGTACAGAAAGAAAAAAAAAGGCAAAGGACTCGACTGGAATTGGAAACTGGGTTATTTTTCAACCATTTGCATCATTTTTACTCAGCCTCTACCGTTCGGTCTGACACAAAATGGCTTGAGAACTCATCCCCGTCCTTAGAGCAAAACATGTTTTTGGAAACAGACTATTTGTAATTTCCTTTTGCCTCCGTTTCCTCAAAATTATTTCTCTGTGATTGGGTTAAGGGGTGGCATGGCTCATCAGATAGAACAGGTCATCTAATAATTGGAATCCTTTAGAAAGTGTGTTGAAGTGTCCTTGAGCAAGTCAATGAACCCTAAGCTGCTCCCCGGGCTACAGCTGTCCACTGCCCCTATGCAGCATCCATCCATCCATTGTCAACCGCATATGAGAAATCAGGTCACAGTTGGGTCACTGGAACCTATCTCAGTGCTCATTGGGTAGAAAGTGGATAAATGTCCTGGACATGTTGCCAGTCCATCATAGGGTGTAGGAGTTAGAGGAACAGTGTCTTGCTCAAAGACACTTTGACACACTTCTCTATAGGTGCCGGGATCGAACCTGCAACCATCCCATTACCAGACAACCACTCTGCCCACTGAGGTATACAGTAGGATGGGGTAAATGCATAGAACACATTTCCTTGTAGGGGTACAATGACCAAAATAAGGCTTTCCTTACGTCCTTAATTGGAAGGATTGGGTTAGGGAATTGTTTTATCCCAAATGTTTCCTTTTTCAAAGACATCATGTTGTCTCATCTGACCTTCTCTGAAATTTTTCATCTTCACAGGTCCAAAGTCCAACGCGGGTCACATGGGGTGAGTTTGTGGTGCCAGACATGTGCCGTGTATACGTGGTACAGGTCCGCTGCATACACACCAATGGTACAGGCTACTGGAGCGACTGGAGTGAATCTGTCTACTCCACACCCAAGAATAGTAGAAGTAAGATACCATTAGTTTTACTGGGTTACAATATTTTCACATTTCAGTTTACCAAGCAAAACTTATTAAGCTTTAAATAATTGTAGATTTTGGGAAGAGGGCTGAAATGCAGGTTTCCAGATAACTAAACAGAAACGGAAAAGCTGTGCAACCAAGATAAGTCTCAAAAGTCTATTAGAGTGTTTGGACTTGTTATTATTGTTGTATAATATGGTCTACCTGGTAAAGATGGCAGCCAGCTTACAGCGCTTGTCTTTTGCCAAACAGAAATCGAGTTGCTGTAAAACACAGGAGTCATATTAGCATTTGTATTTGATGCAAACCTCATCGGTGGGAGTTGAACATATTCTCTTGACACGGTGCAAATCGGGCCATTTTCCATCATTATTCAGGCTCCAGTAATCCGGCCTGGAAAAAACAATCCAGACACATGACGTCTGAGTCATTATTATAAGGCTTAGTTGTAATGACAATTGATAAAGAGAGGTCGGTTTTACATGTCACAATTAGTGACATGGATTTGGACTTAAGATGGTGCTAAGGGGATTTAAGCTGGATCCCCTCCCTGATGCCCTGTGGTGGATTTGAACTCACTGCCTCTAGCTCGTTAGTTCCTGAACAGTGGTGCCCTCTACCACTGAGCTACTGCATCATAATGAACATGCCAGTCTGAAAGCCCACCTCAAGGACACATTTGCTGGCCCGTGTTCTTATATATTTACGTTCAAGCAACTACATCTACCACCCACCCAAGGGGATGATGACGTTCAGTTGCTATGACAACCAAAAGGTTTTCAGTTGTTTGTTGTTGGGGTAAATGGAGGGTTTTATTTTGACTCTACAACAAGCAGTTGACTCTTCATTTTCTTAACACAATTTCCACAATATTATGTAACTCTAGGGCAGAAGTGTTGGATCACAGGAATTGGTTTTCTTCAACAAATTTTAGTTTGCCGTTAGAATAGAAAATTAAATGATCCTGCGAATAGGGCCACTTTTGATTCCATGTGAAAAAAAAGAGGTTCAGGTGGAGGTAGCAGATGCCTGGTTTGATTATGTCTAACCTTCTGGTTTCCTCTCTAATGTAAAATCTCTCTCTATATATCTCTCTCTCTCACACGCACACACACACACACTCTCACATCATCCCTCCCACCAACACCTCTGACCATCATTTCCAGGAAGGTAAAAGTTCTTGTGTGTGTTTATGTGTTTTCTCCTCAGCACCTGAGCATGGACCTGATTTCTGGAGAGTCCTTCAAGATGACCCATACAGAAACCAGACCAACGTCACGCTGCTCTTTAAGGTGCACAAACATTGCATTCACACTTTATCAATACTGTTTCTCCAGAGCTGGACTATTTATTCATCAGTCCTGTCAACTTGTACATGGTCTGTGTATTTAGTGGTATTTGATGCACCCTTGCTTACAGAGGTAATGGAATACAAAACATTTGTACTCACCATATGAGGAGGAGCCCATGTACTCTGTGCTGAGCCAACAGGCATTCGATTGCATGCTGTGGATCACAATCAGCACCACAATCTATATTGTGCTCCTCACTCAGTGTCTAGGATTTAAATGAAGAAAGGAAGATGACTAGAAATAAAAAGGACTTTCTCACAGTACTTTCCAGAAAATGACTATAGCTTAACAGCTTGCAAAAATGTCTAAGATGGCTTGGCAAGACTCCCTCCAATCCTTACACAATTTACAAAACTCTCTTACTGGTCCCTTCACTTTTTAAAAACCTTGGAATCTTATTGATTCTCATTTATTTTCCATCCATCACTGAATGGTAAACATTGAAGTTCCTCATGTTTTATTGTTTGATTGCTGATGCTGACTTCCCTCACAGTGTATATAAACAATGATGTCGCCGCCCAGTTTACACTGGTAGACAGACTGTGTTGTCTACCAGAATGTACATTGGTCCCATTGCAACAGGTGTGGGCTGTAAGATCCTATCCCTCCTGTTTAGAGCAGTTAACTACAATATCCACCTAGGTTTGATAAGTGAGATGGAGTACCTTGTATGGTTTTCTGGTGGAAATATGATCTACTCCTCAGAGTCATGTGACATATTGCGCTAAGCAGAAACGAAATAGTCCCATTTGCATGCAATCAGGTTACGACCTGTCGCCAGTGCGACTTGGGTACATTTACACTGTTCTGCCCTCACCAGAGTTCCCTTACGTAATTAGATCAACAGATAACTCCTTTATAAGTGGTTGTAAAAGAATATGGACGTAGATATTTTCAACACTCAGCTCCACAATGTGCTTTCTACAAAAAGCAGGGAAACGGTAAGAAAAAAAGGCCTCCTACTGAGTTGCTACAGCAAGCGACGAGGCCCAATAATAAGTCAAAACGGAAAGGACATCAGCTACAGAATGAACTGAACATTTTTTCCAAGTCAGAACGTACACTTTCATTTGTATGCGATTACATTTTTCAGATCTCTGAAGATGCATGTTAAGTGTGAATAGTGAAAAGGAAAATGACTGATCTATATTTCATCATGGCCCAAAAAAAGTACACTAATGAATAATAAAAGAAAAATAATCCACAGTTCCGTGGTTTTCACTTTTCCCCACAGGATTTACAAGTAAAAGGAGCCTCCTACTGTGTAGATGGATTTGTAATTCAGCACCGGACCTCCAGGGGAGCTATTTTTAGTGAGTGGGTTGAGCAGGCCTCCTCCTACAGCTTTGAGTGGAGCCAGGAGGTCCACACTGTGACTGTAGGAGCCTTCAACAGCCTGGGGAGCTCGACTACTAACATCAACATGACTCTGGACAGACAGCCCAAACGTGAGTCAGCCAGGGTACCTGCTGAAAAGGGTGGGAGGAGTGGACAGCAGCACAGTTGTCAACAAAAAAACTTTTTTAAGAGGACTCCATCTGCTATAATTCAACAAATTTGTAATCTATAAAACAGGACATGACAAAAGATGGGGCAACACCTTGGACAGGTTCCCACTTCATCTCAGGGATTGGGCAGTTAGGGGTTCGGTGTCTTGCTCAAGGACATCTCGACAGTTTTTCCCCCAAGGACCAGAGATTGAAGCGCCAATCTTCCGGTTACTAAATGACTGCCTTTCCATCTAGTCAAAACTGAAGGGGCAAAATAAGAAAGTCCTGCGATCCATCTGTTAATGCTGACTGGATCTAATGCCACTGTCCTTTATTTTGTCTTGGTTCTCCCATCAGACTTACTTTGCAGACACATTAGACAATTTAGTAATGGTGTTTAGATTGATGAACATTTACCCCTGTAAACGTGCCTACACAATTCACAGTTCTCTTGTGAGTCCTTATGACCAATTCAATGGCTAATGGAGCCAATGGGACAAGTGCATCTTGCAAAGGTGGTCTATTGTTTCCAGCCATTTGCATTGAAGCACTAAGAGCTGCACTTTAAAACAGGACAACATAAAACATGTCTATGACCTTGACAGACTGGGAGAGCCATTAGTCTCATTGTATTAACATTTGATGGTAGAACTAATAGAACAAGGCAGCACTCCACATAATAGAGGGATATTTCTGTCTAAATATTGGCTCTACGTAAGGATGAGAGTGTGTCTCTGTTGTTCTTGCAGAAGTCTCTATGTGCATGTGCTCCTCTTTCCCATCACTCCCATAATCCAATAAAACTTTTATTATCCAGCTCATTGGCTAAAACTGGTCAAAGCTGTTTACGGACTTTCCACTGAGATACCAGTTGTGGCATGTTTTTTACAGGGGAATTAAATGAGTCATCATTTATTTATTCTAAATTTTCCACAGTAATCTGGTAAATTCAGGAGACCAAAACATAAACACATTTTTTATCCCAAAATAGAATTGTGTTTGACTTTAGAGGTTCGACTTTGCTTCTTAAGGCATTGGAGGAGACGAGAGCTGAATGAGCAGATGAACTGTAGAGTTCATGCTTTTCAAAACCTGCAGCTTTGTTTGCAACTGATGAGTTTTTAAAGCGCAATACTATTCCTGCTGTACCTGCAGGTTCTCTAGCAACACATATCTGGCTTTGGATGGCCAATAACTTCAATTTAATTTCTTTTTGCACTGTTATGTTTTCTATTCGCAACGTGGCGCAGTGGGCTAGCACTGTTGCCTCACACCAAAAAGGTCCTGGGTTCGGATCCCATCCCAGGTCCTTTCTGTGTGGTGTTTGCATGTTCTCCCCGTGTCTCTGTGGGTTTCCTCCAGGTATTCTGGTTTCCTCCCACCATCCAAAAGTCATGCATGTTAGGGTTCATACTCCTGCCTGTGCCCCTGAGCAAGGCAGTAGGAAAAAGAGCTGGAGTTGGTCCCTGGGATCCTGCAGTCCTCACAATAGGATGGGTTAAATGTAGAGAACAATTGTCATTGTACGTATGTACAATGACAAAGCTTCTTCTTCTTCTATTCTTCTCCATTTACTGAAGTGTTGACGTTGCAGATCTGATCCTGTGATTCTACCATATTGATATAAGCCCTCTTGTTGCCTCCCTCCATTTGTTGCAGGTCATTGCGTGCGGTCGTTCCATGTGCTGGTTATCAACAACACGTGTGTGTCTCTGTCATGGAGCCTGGCGGACAACATATCTGTGCCCGTTGCCATGGTGGTTCAATGGTCTGCAGTGATAGGGCAGGACACTGGCAAACAAAATGGCAGAAGTGTGGAAACGTGGGCCAGGCTTCCCCACACAGAAGAAACATTCTACTTAAGGGGTAACGTTTTATGTTGTGTCACCCATGCGTCCACCATCTCTTCTTCCCTCGCACGGTCAAATGTCTGAAGTGAGGAGGAAATGGTAGAGACAAAAAACTGAAAGCAGGATTTATTCTGACTGTACTTATCCTCTAGGTGATTTCTTTGGGTCAGAGAAATATGGCTTCACCTTGTACCCTGTGTTTGCTGACGCGGAAGGGGAGCCGGTACACACCATAGGTAAGCTTTCCCCCCCAGAGCTGAACGACGTCCCATTCTCATCATTGCTTATACCCCAGCCACAGTGAATACTGGCCTCTGATTGGCTGGACGACCTGCCCTAAATCTGTAAAATACACATGTCTATTGGCTAAGGTTCTAAATTCATACGCTGGCCATAGTTTTGCTCTGTAACCTCGAACATTTAGCAAACTGAGCATTCAAAGTTAGCTTAGCGGCTAGCTTTTGCTTCACATTCTCCTAATCCTGAGTCCAAAACAGTCGACAAAATTAAGTGAATGCAGAACCTTTGTATCAGCCAGATGTTCATGACTGCCCGTCAACACCCAGGCACGTGTTACTTAGCGTTTGAAACCTGTACTCAGAGGACAAAAATAAGAATACAACTGTGGTAAAGAAAATATATATATTTTTAAAGTTAAGCGTTTTGACTGCAGATCAAGGTGATCCTTATTTTCTTTATCTTCCCGTAGCCTCCAGAGGGGATCCTGTGGCCTACATGCTACTGATGACAATCACCTTCCTGTCTATCGTTCTGTTTGTGACTCTCGTCCTCTCCCAAAACCAGTAAGATTACATCTCCTCTAGAAAACACACTTGTCTCGCTATACAAAACCTTCAATGTCAAAAGTCAGCTTGTCAGGAAGTTAGAAAAGAACCCCCCTTTTCAAATCATTCATATTGAAATTATAATGTGGGTTTTGAATGGGTTTCATGGGTGTCATGCAGCCAAAGTTGGCTACCAAACCATGCCATCCTATATTGACATGAGTGACAAAGTGGTGTTACTATATTGACACAGAAGGTAACCCTCAGCATCTGCAGACAGATGTGGCATTTGTTCCATAGACTCCGATGTGAAATGTCTTCCCTGATGTTTTGGGATATCGGTGACATACAGGCTTAGAAGTGGTTAAGGCTCAAGTTAAGTTAAGGTAGAGGTTAAATGTGCAGGTCTCATGGTCAGTGAGATTTCCCATACAGAAGGGTACCTTCCTCAAAATGTATCAATACTCTGTGAATAGCATCAATACAACATATGAGAAAATTACTCATCCTAGAAAACTACTGTTGAGCAACAAATAGGAATATAGAATGCGTGAAATTGTAATAGTGAGGATATGCCCTAATATACACACAATTAATCCTGTTCTTCTTCATCAATCCCACTACAAATCTCCGCATCTCCAACTCTGCCACCTCCACCTCCTGTCATTTTGTCACTGCTAGTGTCTCAAAACCACACTACATAGCTGGTCTCACGGCCATCTTGTAAACCTTCCTGTTCACTCTTGCTGGTACCCTTCTGTCGTAGATCACCCGACACTCTCCTCCAATACTAATATGCATCTTAAGTCTGTAAGTGATGGCTCCATGGGCACTACTCAACTAGGAGTTTCTTAAATATTGAAACTATGCAAAGGATGATGGATGTGGTTTGTTGCTGCAGTAGACCACAGCAGTCATATTCAAAGAATCAACGGTATTAACCATAGCAAATCAGAAAGGTGACATGAAACAACTCATAGGAGTGTAATTACAATTGACCTTGACTGACCTTGGAAGATGAGGTAAGAAGGATCAGTTTGGGGAGAGAAGGATGCAAAAATGATGATCCTGCTCATCTTGCACATTTCCCTCTGTTTGGACTAATAAAGGAATATCCTCTCTCGTATTTTGTTTCCAGGATGAAGAAGCTTGTGTTGAAGGATGTTCCCAATCCCAACCACTGTTCCTGGGCCAAGGAGCTAGATTTCAAAAGGGTAAGAGGCACTATAGAGGGAGCAAAGTTAAACTGTTGGATTGCTTGCTCAAAAATATGATGAAAACCTTCAACACATCAGGGAAATTAAATAAGAACATAAAATCAACAGTTATTTTATTCCAAATAATACCTTGATTTTGCAACATCAAACTGTAGTGTCCTGACCTGAGAGTAGACAGATACTTGGTGTTTTTCTGCCAAAGAGGAGGTAGATGAGACTGCTCACGTCAGTGCTATCATGAATTAAGAATTTCACCACTTTCTGAGAGGGAAAAACAGACGTATAATTGGTCATTGTCCATTTTGCTGAAATATAAACTCACAATGACTATTTTTTGACTTCTTTCATTCATACAAGGTGTGAATAATATTTTATAGCTTGCTTCATACCTTCCATGTCTGTGTCTTTTTTAAGATGGACACCCTTGATCACCTGTTCCAGCTCCCAGAGGGTCTCCCAGCCTGGCCATTGCTATTGCCTCCTGAGAAGATTTCCCAAGCGGTCATAGCAGACAAGGCCAGCATCGTGGATTTGACCACTGCCTTGGACCAAGCTCCTCCAATTTCCTTTTCTCCAGATCACGTCTCCCTCTCTCCCCCTGCCATCTGCCTTGTGCCAGGGTTGACCCCACAGCTTGACCAGACCAAACCTGATGACCTTGTGGGAGGTGGGCCATCCCTGATTCCCACCGTGGGTATCTTGGTGACATCAGCTCCTCAGCTAAATGACAGACAGGTGGACGATACCCAACCAGAGGACTTTCCCAGTACTATGGAGAGCTCTGCTCAGTCATCAGTCACCTATGCCACTGTCCTCCTCTCTGAGCCGGAGCAGGACCAGCCTTCACTTCAAGTACACTATAAGGAGGGCAGTGGAAGCAGTTCCAGCGATGAGGGAAACTTCTCCGCCAACAACTCTGATATTTCCGGATCATTCCCTGGAGGCCTGTGGGAGCTGGAGAGTTATCGAGGTGGGGAGACAGATAATCCCCGGCACTCCTGCTCCTACAACTCTGCGGAGGAGTTTTCCGAGATTTCGGGACAGGAGGAGGACGATGGGACGAGGGACGAGAAGGACCTCTATTATCTAGAGTTGGATTACATGTCAGAGGAGGAGGCGGAAGAGGAGCAGGAGGAGGAGGAGGAGGAGGAGGAAAGGGAACAGGTGGAGGAGGGGCAAACAAAGATTGTGCTTCTTGAAACAGCCGTTATGAGCAGAAGTGATTGCTGTGTGGAATCAAACCCATTACTCGCACCCGTGGACTCAAACAATCCTAGTGAGCCGGCGTCCGTGTCAATGGATGGTTTCTCCTCATTGTATCTGCCCCAATTCAGAACTGCCTCATGCACAGAAAACATCCCCAGCCTATGAGCTACGGCACTGTCGAGAACTTTTACACACACACACAAAAACGCATGTGATGCTGCAGTTGATAGTGCCATGCATCGACATGTGGCCTGAACTGGTTTTCATGACGTTCCTTGAAAGCCTAGTGCCACAAAGTGCAAAATACCTCACCTGAATAAGTCACTCAGTGTGTAGCTACTCGCTGATGCTGCTATCGTGTACTGTGGGGAAAAGCAAGAAGTGGGCGAATGAGAGGCCTCGTTCCTGTAATCTGCAGTTATTTCCTACTGAACAGCTGCCCTTCAAATGGCTTTGTGGGGGTTTCTGTGGTGGGGGAGTGGTTACCAGGGGTGAATGGATATTATGAGAGGTGTCAGCACCTGGTTGGTTATAGCTAGTATTTGGTATGGTAAGTAGCCAGGTAGGTGTGCACATGTCTATCGGACCTGCATTTACCCATGTCCACCTTGCCTCTAAGACTTAGAGCAGCCATTTTGAACACTCCCAGGGCCATGAAAGTGAATTAGGATGAGACTCAAACTGAAAAGAGGAGAGACATACAACTGTGAAGTTAAACCACACGTGGCGTTTCTGTTGAAATGCCCTGTTGTGACTGACTGACTCATTAACTGACTCGCTAACTTAATGAGTATTATACTGATGATGCAAAACGCCATCGGAAGAGACCGACGGCTGTCCGTTATGCTTCAATTCAAATGTAACTATGAGGGACGGTTTGCCGACTGCAACTTGCAGCAATGACATTACCTGCCAACACAAACAGTGAATGTCATTCCATTGTGCTATACTCTTGTTGAAATGTTCACATTTGTTGAGAAATGTTCTTTTCTACTTTTTTGTGCTTTTTATTTTCAACCGAAAGCTATTAAAAGATGTAAACAAATGACAACCGAATGTACATTTGAGTCCAGTGGTTGGAGATACGCACATGAGACGATCCCAGAGCACGGTTTGGGTTGAAAGGTCGTTCATTGAGATAGCACCTCACGGACCTGGTTTTGAACTCGCTCACACACTCACTCGTGTTTGGCAGGATGAAGATTCACCACGAAGGGGAGTGGACCACATACGCAGCACCAGGGGTGCTACCTGAGAGTTGTGCATCACATCCATGACACTGTGTGTCCTTCTTCATTGGAAAAAGCTTAGTATTTATTGTTAATAGTTGTGATTTCTTGAACAAGGTTGAAATTATACCCGTCTCCTGATTTACTGTCTGGTAATCTATTAGATGATGTGCTGTGCATGTGTTGGCCATGCACAATAAAATATTGCACTACACGTTGTCATCAAACAATTGGACCAGTGGTGCAAAAATGGCAGCAACCATTTGTGAGGACAGTGTTATTTTGCCACGACATAAAGTTTAAATATTAAGTTTGTTGCCTTTGCCAGTTCAAATATGGTAGCAGATGTGTGTCCTGTGGGATGAATACTGGCAAAAGAGAATGACATTACTTCAAAAGGCTGCCTTCTCTGTGTGCATCACTATTGTGGTGTTTTAAGCATTACTGTTGAAAGAATAAATAGCTTATATCTGCTCAAACCTGTGATTATGTCCCTATCTTGATGTGAACCCAT
>OMLC01066228.1:0-13381 GCA_900302585.1 Regalecus glesne | reverse complement strand
ATATATAACCTGAGATTCATGAAAGTGTCATTTCTGTTATTTTCAAAAGAGGAAACTGAAGGTTCATCCAAGTCATTGACATTATTTGCGCGTTTGGTTCATTAGCCAAGTCAAGTACCTTGATCTAAAACAATTGAATTTCCTGTTCTAGTTACCAGTATCTATCCATGGAGACCATTGCAGAGATGATCCCTGCAGTCCTGCAGTTTTTCAAGTGAGTCAATAGTATTCTTTGTGGTATACACACAGACAGAACATCACTTGGCATATGCACTCTAACACGCATGCACACATTGATGCACAGCGTATCACTTGGCGTGCACGTGCACACACACAGACACAGGAGTTCATCCAGTATCTTGCTGTGGTATGTGCCAATAAAGCAGTGCCCTCAACAGAGTGTTGCTGGTTGGGTGGACATTGCCACTGGCTATTAAACTGTGATGGCTTGCTCATTTCTTTCAAGTTATGGATACCTTAACTCGTGAAGAGACCTGCGTTAAATCTCAGCTGTGAGCAACTGATTGTTTGTCTGTGGCTAAGTTTGTGTCTCCCTCTGTGGTCAGTTTCCGTACTGTAATTGGAGTGGGCGTAGGAGCAGGGGCGTACATCCTCTCCAAGTTCACGGTGAGTTGGAGCTTTTAAATGGTTTATGTGCTCGGCTTTTTCCCCTCCTTGGACTGGTGTGTCTCAACCCTCTTTGCTATGCTATCTCCAACGTTTATTCTTCTAGTTGTGTAGCACACCGTCGGAACAGACAAGCTTGACCAAGAAGTTCAACGTAGATCCAAACTTGTCAAACTCATTGTTGAGTTTCTCACTTAAATCATCACATCCAATCACATTGGCAGATATTACTGCCAATGTCAATAGATTTTGCTTGAATACCGTCACAAGGACGTCTTTGAGGGATGATCAGAAAAGCACATCATTGGATTAATGAAGAACCAACCTGTCTACTGGGCTAATCTCTTTGTTTCAAGCCAGTGGTCTAAAAGTTTAACCTGTCAGCATTAGCAAGCTCTCCCTGCACATGCAGTAGGATCATTAGATGAAATGTTCTGCTGGGGGAAATAAATAAATAAAACATCTGAAGGCAAAGTCAAAATCCCCCCATGGTGTATCATTATTGGTTTGCAGTCCAAGAGCACAAGCTGCAATTAGGTAAATGGTTGGAATTAAATCATTTGGATAAAGATCACATTGACTTCTCAGCTATTATCCCTGCATTGCTATTCACTTTCAACCTGAAGTGTTGTAGTCTGAACACATTTCTCTACCTCTAATGTTCTGTCTATTATCATAACTCTCTCTGTCTCTTTCTCATTTTGTCTTCCACATGACCTGTCTCGACCTCAGTTGGCTAACCCAGACTCAGTGGAGGGTCTGGTTCTGATCAACATCGACACCAATGCCAAAGGATGGATTGACTGGGCAGCTCAAAAGGTTTTTTTGTTTTTCTGTTTGTCTGTCTATCTGCCAGTCTACCTCTCTGTAATTCTACCTGTCTGTCCATCCATCTGACAAACCTCATGGTTCTCATAGCCAGTTGATGGCACATTAGCTCATCGGGGGCATCGATCGTCATCATGAGAGTGATCCATCAAACATAATTCAAACCTGCAAATGATATTGTTTCCATGATCAGTGTTGCAGAGGGACATTGATTGATTCATTTGTATCACTAACTTTTCTCTTTGTTTCTCCCCCTTGTCATCTGCAATCTTTTTTCTTCCCATTCATCATCGATTTTCTTTGATTCTCTCTCTCTCTCTCTCTCTCTCTCTCTCTCTCTCTCTCTCTCTCTCATACTATCTCCATTTTCAGCTGAGTTCAGTGACGTCCTCACTCACAGAACAGATCCTGTGTCATCTTTTCAGCCAGGTACCGTGGAAATAAGAAAATCATTGAACAACTAAATCACAACATGCACACGGCATTCAGTATTCACATTACCATTGGCTGTAGTGGCTGTTGTTTAATTTCAAATCGATCTTTAAAAAAAGATCAAATCCAGTCTCAGAATGTACTTTCATAACGTGGTTTATCTGGTTAATCTAAATGTTGGCTAACATTACATGATAGATAATATGAAAATGTTGTCTGTTTGACTTTGATCTTACAGGAGGAGCTGTCTGCAAACACAGAGCTACTGCAGTCTCACAGAGAGCGCATCTCCAAAGCCTCTAATCTGGCGAACATAGAGCTCTTCTGGAAGACTTACAACAGGTAGATCCACAAGCACATGAACGTGTTGCTACATACTCATGCCTAAAGACACCACCATCTGGGGGGGTTTACTCCATGCACGCTGGGTCCCTCTGATAGAATTACTACCTCTTCAATGGCTATTTTATCACTATGGAGTTTAGGAGACTCCAGGTTTACATTTTGCAGGGTTTCACTTGTTTTCACATGGTCATTTGCCCCGCTTCAACCATCAGGTCAATGGCCTCTGCGTCCTCTGCTTCCTGTTCTCTATGCAGGCAAGGGAAACACTTGTGTCCCATATCCCTACACTCAAAATACTTCAGAGTTCCTGAAATTACAGACACAATTTTGGCTATGGGCTTAGAATTAAATCGTTACAGTTCATAAAACACCAACCGGACTGTGGAATCTGGGTAAATTGTGGATCAGTAACATAGGTCCGACATCTGATGAGTGAGTTTCATCAGTATCAGTACCCGATACTGATATCCTGACTCTACAAAGCTGTGATCAACATTAACTAACTTTTCTTTTATCCCTCTCTAGTCGCAGAGATTTGAACATCGATCGCAACAATACCTTCAAGTAACTACTTTTTAATCTCAGTTTATCATAAATAACATAATTATATCAATTTTCTGTTCTATACTGACTTTTGACCTGTTGCACTTCCCCCCCTCTCTCTATCTCTCTCTCTCTCTCAGGTGTCCTGTGATGTTGGTAGTGGGAGATCAGGCTCCTTATGAGGAGGCAGCGGTAAGCTTGCAATGTAAATTTTTCATAAAGTACTAAGAATGAGGCAATTGTCAAAAAGGATTTAAAAATCCCTTTCAATGATACACTGGAATGAACTGATGTATTGGCCTGTTTACATGCAAGACACTTTTATGAGAGTTGGAAGCCCATTCTTATGATATACAATGCAGATTATACTGAATGCTGATGAGTTATTTGTCATTAGTTTTGGATTTCAGAATGGAAAATGTGATTTTCTGTGTTGTCCTCTTCTCAATGTGGTTGTAAATTCACTGATATTCCCACTGTGTCCACTAGGTGGAGTGCAACAGCAAACTGGACCCTACAACAACCTCATTCCTGAAGGTATCTATCCATCCATCCATCCATCCATCCATCAGTCAATGTCATTTTTGTCTCTAAATCAACTCCTATTCACATCTACCGTCTTGTCTCAACAGATGGCAGATGCTGGCGGTCTCCCTCAGTTGACTCAGGTAAAGACAATGCAAGCGTTCCTGAAATTTCACAACTGAATCAGAATTTGAACATCGAAAATAAAACTGCTAAGTCAAATGCTTAAATAAATGCTATTTTGGTGTGATTGCAGCCTGCTAAACTGACTGAAGCATTCAAGTATTTCATCCAGGGCATGGGCTACAGTAAGTTTCCTTCACATTGCCTCTGCTAATCCATTAAAAAGTAACACACAGGGCAAAATTTTGGGCAACATCTATATACAGCAGTCCCCTGGAGGGGGTCTCTTTAAAGTGAGAGGTCTATTTTTACATGTCACTTTAGTCCTCATATTGTGGGGATGGAAACATACTTAGATAGAGCTTGGGATGATTAAAGCTAGATTCCCTTCCTGACACCCTGCAGTGGGTTTGAACCCACAACATCTGGCTTGTGAGTTGTTGAAATGTGCTCTACCACTGAGCTACTGTGGTTTTGGGGGGGTCAACTTAAAATCACTGCCTATATAACGTGATCCTATAACATTCACTGTAAGTAAATCTTCTCAGGCTTCAGAATAATCCCACTCCTTCCAAAAATTCTGAAGATATTGACCCTTGCTCTCTTACTAGGCCGATGCCAGAGAAGCTGCAAGCTCGGCTGCCCAAAATATCACCCTGTGCATCACCAAGCATCCAATCATACACAACTGAATACATCTGTCACCACCAACTGGTGGACTTAATAGTTCCCTCTGTGTCTTTCCTTCTCTACACAGTGGCTTCGTCTTGCATGACCCGCCTGTCCCGCTCTCGCACCACCTCCCTCTCCTCCTCCTACTCCATGGATGGGTCCCGTTCTCGCTCTCGCACCCTGTCACAGGGCTCACAGGGCGGCCAGATGCCCCCCAGCCCCTCCCAAACCATGGAGGTGTCTTGCTGAACGGATGGCGAGACCAAGAGAAAAAAAGAGATAGACAGAGAGAGAGAGAGCGGGGGAGAGAGAGATAGAGAGACGAGACAAGGGAGGGAGGATGGATGGAGGATGACATTAACACAGTTGAAACAAGACGGACAGATTAGTTATTTGTCATTACACAACTCCCATCATTCCCCATTGGAGCAGAGGAGGGGGAGAACTACAAGTTAGGGGATTTTGTAAGGAATGAGAGGAAGGTAGGTTTGGAAACCACCAATCTGTGGTGTTTTGCACCACATCTAAGCCCCACCCATCCTCTCACATGCCCCTTAGATAAGGATGAAGCTGAGTGGATAAAACAGCTCCATTATGTGAAGGGAACAAAGACTTTACAGAGGGTAAAAAAAGGATTCCAGTGAAAGAGGAAATTGAGGAAAGTTTGGTGACCAGTCCTCTCTCCCTCCCTGTATTGAAGCCTTTGTTAGCCAATAGAGCCCTTTAACCTAGATAAGGGTGGAGCTTGTAAAGAGCCCACCCCTTGCGTTAACCAATAGTAATAATTCTGATAACGTTGTTGTTGTTGTTGAAGATGATAATTATATGGAGGCATAATAACAATCATGTAATAGAAAATAACACTTTTTCTCTTTATAACACAATGACTTTTAATTGACATAGTTAAAAAAATAATAGTATATATACTTAAAAAATGTGTCCGTCAAACTACTTTAATCTAATTTTGAGCCTTTTTTTATTTTGTTGAATCTTTTTTTCCCTTTCTGTAATCTGGTACAGCAGGCAGCTGAAGCTAAAGATTGGCTGATCCTTAATATGGTTACGGCCAATACGAATCCCTGTCATTGCTACTTCTTCCTTGCTGTTGCAGAGTTGTTTCTGTCTTCCTTTTGGCCTGTCTAACTGTTTTCCCATGTGGGTTGGGTTGGCTGGGTAGTGTGTTGCATTTGCATGCCTGGTAAAAGAATAATGACCGGATATATTTTCTTTTATAGCCTACTGATTTCTCTCTGTGTGTGTGTGTGTGTGTGTGTGTATGTGTGTGTGTGTGTGTGTGCGTGTGTTTGTGTGTGTCCGTCTCATGTGTTTTGGGAAGGCGGTGACTCAAGGGATGAAGTACAGGCAGCACTGCGTATGTTGCGGTCTGTTTAGTGTATTTCAGCTAACTAGCTAACATCCTAGATATAATACTAGTATAACTCTTATTAGTGCTTCTGACATGGCTGGCAGGTCCATACAATGCATGTTGAAATATCCACACTTCTATAAGAATAACTAGAAGGTAGGTAGGTATGCTAGAATGGATATCGTGGCATAGTTATAGGCAAAGCCAGAAGGATCACTGTGTTTATTGTGTTGGATGTAATCTGTAAGGCTGCCCTCAAGTGGTTTTTGTGTGAACTGGAAAGACATAGACATGCTTCTTTTTGGTGGAAATTAGGATAAAATGGGGCTTGTAGAGGTGATAGTTTTATGCTGGCTGGTGGTCCGTGTTATAGATCAAGCACCACACATCTGCAGCAGACAGAATAGTTATCGAAAAGAAATAAGGCTTCAGCACCACAAGTTGTCAAAGCTGTATTTCGTCACCCCAAAACTGTTGTCTATTTAAGATAAGCCTACATCATTTCCTCCATTGATTATTGAGAAGGCTTCCATGTTAATCGCCAATTCTATTTTCCAAAGACATTCCTTCCGTCCCCCGAAGTTGTGTCTTGGCGATTTGGGTTTGCTTAATTGTTTTATTTTTCAACAGTATTGGTTTTTCTGCAGAAGCCCAACTTGGAACCATGATGTATTTGAATGCACTTGAAGGCAGCATAAAACTTGCCTTATGTGGTTACCTCCATCCACCTTGCTAGCATACTTGAGTTGATCTATGATGTGTAGGAAAATGAGCACACACTTCTGTCCCAGCAGCAAGGTCTTTTTTGAGGAATCGAAAAAACGGATAAGGAAAACTTTGTTGCCTATAGCTCTCCATGTGTGTTTGTGTGTGTGTGGATTTGTATGTGGAGCTATGAGTGATGTGTCTGCAAGCTCTTTTAATCCCATAAGCACAACTGATTCCGCATGGACAGAGAAACACAAGGGTCCCCCAGCATATTCATCCCCCCAACATTCACACATACTTTTTGAGACCTATAAAACTCCCTGTGGTCTAGTTATGACCTGATAATTAACCAGCTCCTTTACTGCCATCCTTCTCAGAAATGAAAGTATGCAAATAATGATGCTTGCTTAACACCATCATGTGCGGCTTGAGTGACAAAAGGCCAAAGTCTTGTACCTTTTGTTCCAGAGAGTGAAAGGGGAACATCCAATGTCCACGTTGAATCTTTAAATCCAGAACTGCAGCCTTTTAACATTTTCACTGCCAAAAACCAAAAGCCTAAATTCTCCTTCGTCGTGCACTAACAAGAGAGGGTGTTTCCGCCCATTAGGAATGCTGTGATCTGAAATATGATATTTGTGACATCAAGTCAGGAAATACTAGCTTAACCAAAAAGCTACATTTCTACTGAATCATCCATGTGAGGGTGATTGTAGTTATAAACAATCTATGAGCTTAACACTGCCCGGTATCTCATGTGGTCAATGGACTGATCCCACTTTTAAGGGACCCATCAACACTGATCAGGAGATCCATTGAGAACGTAGGTATGTCTGAGGGTATGTCACACATAGTGGCTTCATTTGCACCATTGCATCTGATTCTTACAATTGAGCTTGGTTTTTCTAGAAAATGATATTGTTCGCTATGTATTTCTTACTGTATCATCTGAAGTTGTAGCACTTGCCTCTCTTTCCTCACGAACCTGCATAGCTCCTGTCTCTTAACTTCTTTTAAATAGTGGAGATGGAGTGAAGGTGTTGACGTCAGACAGTCAGTGGAAAGCCTCCAGCTTTTACAGACACCACCAGGTGGTGATGGTGGTTAACATCATGTTTCCTGGGGACACCAATCCACCCATGACCCTTACGGAGTCTATTTCCATGGCCGCTGGGTGCACACGATTTTAACTACAAATTAATTCAGCCCCTCTTACCCCCCCCCTCCATTTTAGCTACACCGCATCTTTCTGCGGACGTAGGGGTGGAGCTTGGGGTCTTTGTTCCGGGGTATAAAAAGAGAACATGGTGACGTCAGAACCGGAACTGACGAATGAATGGACGAATTTTCGTCGTAGGTTGACCAGAGGGTGAGAGGGTGGAACGCACATCTGCAGGTCGGGTCTCTCCAAATGTTCCATGGAGACTCAGAAATAAAAGACATGGGGACCTCACAGCTAAGTAAGGGACAACGGGTGGAATCGATAAAAGTTTTTCTTGCTAAATAAGGGAAAAAACGGCGGTGCTTCTGCGTTGATAGTGGAACGGGGCTGAGTGAATGTACATGCTTGTCCATTTTCTCCTTGAGCTTTTTTGGGGTCATTTTTCCACCAATCATGTTCACTTTTGTTGTTTTTAAAAAAAATTTGCTCCACTTTTTATTATCTTTGTGAAGTGTAAGTTTAACGTCCTGGTGTGCTCACGAGTTAGTCAACAGTGTTAGTTCTTGTGTGACTTTTTTTTTAGCATTAGCTCTAATAAAGGAAAATAATATAATTAACAATGAAAACAGTTAGAGGAATACGATCCAGTTTACTTGTGTGGCTAATTTCTCTGTGTAATACAATGATCATCCTAAAAAAATAATTATGAATTAATAAACTCTCAAGAGCATTGTGTATGACTCATTCTTTTTGAGTAGTTGTGGAAATTATAGGACAATGGATCTTTCCCATTATAACTAGATGATGATGTGAACTAGAGAACTATACTAAATGCACAAAAGAGGTGAATTGGTTCAACTTGATCAGATTTCTATACCTGGATTATTGAGCACGCATCAAGATATACTGAATACAGGGTTTTGGTGAAAGGGAGCATTTCTACAACCTTGTTACGTCACACCATGACAGAACCTGGAGGTAAAACGGACACTTCAACATTTCTTACCTCGTGTATTGTCTTGGATAGCATCTTTCGTTTCTGTACTCTGTGTGTATATTAAATGGCTATAGTTGCCGTTGGGTAGGACAGGACTCTTCCCTAGGGAAATGTGCAAGTGGAGAAGCTGTGTAAAAAAAGAGACGAAGGTTTATTTGCGTATTGAAGCGCTAGGAAAACTTTATTTATAAGTAACGATCAGAGCCACGTTTTGTCGCAGGAAAATAACGTCATCACTTGGCTTGGGGCCGTGGGTAACCGTAGTCAAGGAAACCTAGAACGCAAGAGAGAACGCAACATGCGTGCAAACATGGACGAGATTGCCGTGAATTAGAACCGTATAAATTTACTAATCATCCTGCGAGTGAGTGGCCATTTCACAAGCACACACATTTGTGCGTGTTAAACACAAGAGCGAAATGCAGAAGAAAGAAATATGTAAGCAGATATGGCAGAACAAGCTCTCGGTATAACTGCAGCATCAGTAGTTGAAACTCAGATTCCACCAGGGTTTTCTCTTTGAATGTAGGGAGTTTTCATGTTTTCCACATGTCTACCCTGGTTTATCCACCATAAAAAAAACATATAGGGGTTGCAGATATGAATTATCTTGAAGCGTAGGTGGGCGGTGTGACGGAGGAAGATGGACGGTAAGAGGTGGAGGGTCCGCTCTAGTGATCCCTAGCGGGAGAATATCAGAGCGACAGTAATATTTTATTCTTTGCAAACAGAACAAGTACAAACCGACCTAAGTGGAAAACCAAGATACACATTTGCATACATTAAGATCTGAATTCAACATGTGAATTTACATTTCAACCAAATCAAACAGCCTCTGAGCATGTCATGAACAGTCGAGCTTTCCAAATCCAAAGTTCTCAGGGAGAAAGAACGGGAAGAAATCTCCGCTAGGGCAGCAGAACAGGGATCTCTTTCTCTCTCTCTCAAGATAGACAGACGTGCGAAGGAGGCTGTGTGTACACAGCAGTTGTGCCAGCTAGGGTGTGAAGGAGTGTTTGAACCCGGAAGTAGATAATGCCTAATGACGCTTTGTGACAGGTGGTGTCGTTCTCGAAGGTCACTGCACATGCGCAGAATAGCGCTTCCTGTGTGCTGGCCGTCGAAGGACGATGTCTTCTTGTAATGAATACAATTTGATTAACAGAAAGTTTGGGTGAACCAGAGACGCCCAGTTTAACTCAGTTAAACCATGTTGTTGTAGTCCGGCTTGTGTGTCCGTATGGAGGGCCGCTGTGTGGTGGACATGTGGACAGAGTTCCAGTCTACAGCGTCCACGTTGTACACAAACACAACAAGAGTCCTGCTGACCAGAGGGGCGCATGTGCTGTTAAGCTGGACCACCAAGCTCCACTTCTTCAACACCCAACACAAACATGTCAGGGTAAGTCTTATCCATCTATCTATCTGTCTGTCTAGCTTTGTCTTTCTGCTGTCTGTCTTGCTATCTGTCTATCTTTGGAAGATAATTTTTTCCTCTTGCTCTCCCTGACATTTCTTTCTATTTTTCTTCCTGTTCAAGGTTTGTTGAGTTGTTTCTCATCTGACACAATGGCCTAAGGACAGGATGTTGTGATATTGTAATGTCCACTGACACCGGATGAATGCCGAGTCCCAAAATCACGCATACAAGTCACAAATAAGTAGAATCAGTTCATGTTGACATGATGTTCAATGACAGAAACGTTTCATACAAGTGGCATCTTCAGTTTGAGCTGACTCCAGCATCCCCACTCTTATAAACAATAGTCACACAAATGTAATCCATGATGCATCTGTATTACACCATTTTTACACAAATAAAACTTGACTTTTTTTATTTCTCCAGATGGTCAAAGCTGAGGCAACAGCCATGACGATGCCACAGGTTTCTTCTGCCTCAAGAGACTGGAAGGCTGGGAACCAGATGATGATCCAGGGTAAGTTGATCCTGTTCAGTATGTTGGTAGCAAGGCTAAGAGGAGAGGTCATGGTTAGTGAGCAGCAGTATGGCTTCATGCCATCAAAGAGCACCACAGAGGACATGTTTTCTTTGAGAATGTTGATGGAGAAACTTTGAGAAGGTCAGGAGTCACATGGTGTCTGTGGATTTAGAGAAAGTATATGACGGTGCTGAGAGAGGAGGTGTGTATGAGGAAGTCAGGAGTGGCAGAGAAGTGTGTAAGAGTGGTACAGGATAGTAATGAGGGCAGTGTGACAGTGGTGAGGTGTGTGGTAGGAATGAGGGATGGTTCAAGGTGGAGGTGGGTTTACATCAAGGATCAACTCTGAGCCCTTTCTTATTTGCAATGGTGATGGACAGGTTGATGGATGAGATCAGGCAGAAGTCTCCATGGACTATGATGCTCATGGATACTGTTGTGATCTATAGTGAGAGTAGGGAGTAGTTTGAGGAGAGGTGGAGGTATAAACTGGAGAGAATAGGAATGAAATTCAGTAGGTGCAAGACATAATACATTTGTTGCTTTCCTGTCTCAGAAAACATCTGAGTCATGATGAAAAGACCATCTGCTGTGTGATGTGTTCTGTGAATCATCCCAACTTGTGATTCCCAGAACACATTACATTACATTACAGGCATTTAGCAGATGCTCTTATCCAGAGCGAAGTACAAGTGCATAGAGTCAAGGTACAAAAGATACTGAAGCCTCACTAGAGCTAGGAACACATCATATTGGGTAACTGGGGCAGCATAGCTCAGTGGGTAGAGCGGTCGTCTGGCAATCGGAAAGTTGCAGGTTCGATACTTGGTATCACAAAGCATGTCGAGGTGTCCTTGAGCAAGACACTAAACCCCTAATTGCTCCCCAAGCACTGTATAGTGGTAGCTCACTACTCTTATACAATAGGAAGGGTCAAATGCAGAGAATTCTAAATTTCCCCTTGTGAGACTGATAAGGGAACCCAAACTGTCATGTGACCTCATTTCATTGATCAAATGTATGTTGTCCTTGTTTTAATAGACTTAAAGTCCAGTATATTATTTTGTGTCTTGGTCAAGAGAGCTAGCTCGGTCGTGGGATGCCCCCTCAACACTGTGAAGGTAGTGGGACAAGGGAGGATGATGGCTTAGCTGTCATCCATGATGGGCAATGGTTCTGACCCTATTCAGGACTACATTGCTAGACTAGAGAGCTCCTTCAGTGACAGGTTACTCCATCCAAGGTGTTTGAAGGAGCGTTTCTGCAGGTTTTTTCTTCCTGCAGCTGTCATAAAATATGATCAGTACTGTGCCCTGAATAGTACAAATCCAATATATGAACAAAAATAACCATAACATCAACATGCCAGTTAATTCAAATGAGTGTACTTTTTGTTTCTGTTCATACTCTATAATGTGTTCATATTTCTCCCCTTGTTAAATTGATGTTACATATTATGTTCTAGATTTTATGCCTCTCTTACTGTGCTTTCCACTTTGCTGCTGTAACACCGTAATTTCCCCCTGTGGGACTAATAAAGGAATATCTTATCTTGTGCCATACCTGCACAGGCTACAGCTGGATGTTAGATGTTTCTGGATGTGTGGAAAAAGATAAAAAATAAAGATAAAGATTCCCTTATCAGTCCCGCAAGGGTAAATTTGGATTTCTCTGCATTTTTGACCCAACCTATTGTATAGGAGCAGTGAGCTGCCAACATATGGCGCTCGGGGAGCAGTTAGGGGTTAAGTGTCTTGCTCAAGGACACCTCGACATGCTATATGCAGGACCAGGGATCGATCCTGTAACCTTCCGATTGCCAGACGACCACTCTACCCACTGAGCTATGCCGCCCCATTCAGAAGTGTGGCAGCGAGCATAATAATCAATGTCCCTATGAAACTTTACTTTAGTCTTAGCTGAGTCAGTCAAGTCTAACATGGGCTCTCTTCTGAACTCCCTGGTATTCTTCTTTGACTTCTCATCTGACATTTCTCTAACAGAACTGCCAACGCTATGGTTGCAATGGAGTAGGTTGACCACAGGGTGGCGCATCGATTGAACATTGGCAAATAACATGTCCGCAGTGAAAAAGAATGGCCACCTGCTGGCAGTCAGCGGCACTGCAGGTAAGCCTGAGCCTGCAAACCTTAAGGTGGTGAAGCTTTCCAGACATGACAACATGCTGGTATGGATGTAGGACGTAGCTCTCATTGATCCAACAAAACTTGGAGTGAGTCGGATGGCAGCTATGATGGAGACAATCTGCTTTTTGATGTGTTCACATTGGCATCAACCCCTCCATGAGGCTACGTCGCACACATGGCTCTCACCACCTCATGTGGTTTTGTATGCATGTCACATGTACATATACATAAACACATGCACCACATATATTTAGTTGAAGTGTAAATATGGGAGCATCTACATCCAGGTTTAGTGAGTTTTTATTTAGTCTTTTTTATAACTGAAAAATCAACCAAGGCGACTTGACAGGTGGATTGGAATCAGTGATCAAACTGAATTTTCACGTCTAGCAGAGCAAGAGTCAGAAACAGGTTTAATGTTCTGTTTTTATACCTTTGTCTTAATGTACTCAGTGTGTGAAGCACTGTGAGGGTGTAGTCTGGTCCTCATTAACATTCACCAGCTGAACTTTGAGTGACAAGTACAACCAAGTGTCAATGGCAAGAGTAGACAGTGTTTCATAGTTTGATTATTTGATGTGATTAGCTGTGTGTAAATGAGTATCTGGTGACATCATCAGTATCAGGATAGATGAGCAGCAGAGTGGAGCCTCTGTTAGAAACAGGGACTGAAATAAGACTCTAGAAGACACAAGATTTAAAATGTACAACTTTTATTAAGACAAGTCATGAAGTGTTTGTGGTTCAGCTTCAGTCCAGTGTTGGTAGTTGAGTTGATACTCTTCCTGTCTGTTCAGGTGAGGAAGCTGATCCTGAGAGGAGAAATGGAGTCACCTGCTACCCTGGACTTCCACTGCTGGACGCCAGCCGCTCCACCTACAACATGTTCACCAAGCACTTGCATGACGGCTACACAGACACGCAGACAACACAGACAAACAAACACAGACACGCAGACAGACACGG
>OMLC01066227.1:0-23151 GCA_900302585.1 Regalecus glesne | reverse complement strand
ATATCAGTATGAATATGATACTGCCAGTAAAAGGGTGCCATACATACCACAGAGTTAAGTATTTAAAAACGTGGAAACCAAACTGTTGTTTTTTTTGCCACAGAAGAGGAAGATAATTCTGTGTAAATTGGCTGAGAGGGGATGAAAAGTTATGGGAGTGAAGGTAACAAGACCAATTTGCTGCATATGGAACTGGTAGAACAACCAATCCAAAGTCTGTAAAAGCTTTCGTAACAAATATGCTCTCACTACAGGTTCATCAGGGGTTGAGGCCGAGAAATTGTGTTTTTGAATAAAAGCAACTTTGTAATTATTGCCGGGAACATTGTTTGTAATCTTGGTGGCACCGAAGTTGTTTTTCTTTTTCCAAGTCCATTTCTGCTGGATAACATTTTATTCAGGCGTATGTTGTGTTCAGACAGAATTTAACATAATTGTTCGACTAGGGTGGAGAGGTCTGTTCAAGTTAGTCACACCTGATGTCGAACTTCAATTTATTTTTCTTTAATTTACTTCCACATATAAAGGTGGGGGTCACTGTAGCTCAGTGGCAAGAGTTCGGTAGGATTGAACTCGCGATGTCTGGCTCATCATTTCACAAAGCACACGCTCTTCCACCTAGCTACAGTGCAAATTGTCACATGCAAATACCATCTCATCTCCTTGGTCCTTGAGCTTTATTTTCCCAAAATATTTTGATGTTCAACAGCCAGAGAACCTGATTTATATTCATGAGATCAGTGACCCGTGTCTGTCCAGGGTGAGTTCAGTGCTGCATGGTATGTGTGAGAGTGAGAGACAGACAGACAGACAGACAGACAGAGAGAGAGAGACAGAGAGAGATATTGACCTGAGATGCTGAGGCAGACATTAGCTATTCATAGTATGTTAAATTACAGCTAGGTAACCCTAGTGGACCACACAATCTGCAGCAGAAGAACTCGGGTCAAGTGAATTATCACTCCCAGCTCTACCCAGCAGTCAGAGGTTTTATGCCTGCTCTTTAGAGCTCAGGTTGAGGTGACACGCACTAATTTTCTGCAAAGATTTATGGAGCTCCTGATGTAGCCCTGGCCTACTCCTGGCCACCCCATGTATAAAACTGTTCATCAGACCTGGCTTATCTTCCCCCACTGCTCCACGGTGCTGTCCTGGCTCTCACACACCCACTGTGGGAGCTCTCAGTGGTGGACAGGCTTCATTAGTGACACTCTTGACTAGTTTGCATCTCCGCGGCCTCATGAGCAGTAATTTGTGATGCACTGCATGTTCTGACACATGTCTGTCATAGCCAGGGTTGACGTTTTCAGCAACAAGGGTTGAAGCAGCTCTTATGGGATCGGAGCAGAAGGGCTCTCCATCAGTCCCAACGCTCACGAGTTTGTCGGCACTTCACCAGATGGCCTTCCTTTGGACCACTTTTGGTAAGTACTGACCGCTGCATACCCGGAACACTCCACAGGACCTGGCGTTTTGAAGATGCTCTGACCCGGTTGTCTAGTCATCACAATTTGACCCACGTCAAAGTTGCTCAGATCCTTACGCTTGACCATTTTCCCCCACATCCGACAGATCAACTTCACAACGAGATTTTCAGTGTTATTCGCTGCACCTGTCAGTGGCTTTGACATGCTTGGGATTCTCAGCAGATGACTGAAGGTTGCCTGTGTACGATGATAGTTGGATGTACTGAATGATGTGTTTATTTATATATTGAGTAGTTGATCTACCATCTGTTGAACCCTTGCTCAGACCCGTGTACTGGCCTAAATGATGGATTTGAGTCCCAGATTATAAAAAAAACTGCTTCAAAACACCACAAGGACTGACTATGTAGAGGTGGGGATAAGAGATGATCCAACACACTGGTGCAGAGAATCTGTCAGAGATATCGAAATGAATGTTAGCAGGTTACACACATGCCTGAGGCAGACGGACATGACAGAGCATACCGATATACATACAATGTACAGTACATACAAGACATATGGAGGGAACTTGATAATGTGAAGCGTCCATCTAAATGACACTGCTTACATCTGGTGCTCTGTAGCGCCAACTAGAGGGGAGCATTGGGAGCATCCCTTCTGCTTGTGTCCTTCCTGAAGACTGCCTGAGCCATGTCACAATACAGACACGTCTTTACAGCCATCTCTATCATTCAAACAGAAGGTGGCCCAAGTCTTCACCAGTCAAACATGGATTTAGAAATAGCCACGTCTATTGGAATAAGTAGAGAATAAGTATACTCCACAGCATAAGGTTGCAATTAATCATAATAATAGCAGCTTTTAATAAGTGGTCACCCCCTTCCTTAAATGTGATTTCTTTTTTGGTATTTATCCGACATATATTTTTGTTGTTGCTTTTGTTTGATTTTTGTTTGTCTGTCAGACTATTTCATTATAATTTACACTGGCCTTTTTGTGTCTTGGGTCTACTTTTATTGGATGTCAGTTACTACATTCAATGTAAAAAATGTCCAGATGTGTTTAAGATGTAATGTCCAGACTGAACTGAAATAGAAAGAATATAAAACGAAAAAGAAATAACCAATAAATTAATTAAATAAATAAATAAATGATTCCCTTATCAGTCCTGCAAGGGGAAATTTGGATTTCTCTTTATTTTCTACCCATCCTATTGTATAGGAGCAGGGAGCTGCCACCATACGGCGCTCGGGGAGCAGTTAGGGGTTCAGTGTCTTGCTCAAGGACACCTCCACATGCTTTCTGCAGGACCGGGGATCGAACCTGCAACCTTCTGATTGCCAGGCGACCGCTCTATGCCGCCCCTATGAATAATAATAAGGTTATTATATTACCAATAAGGGTCATAAAGTTGCTGACATAAGGGTTGACCCAGTTTGGAAAGAGGTAGTGAATGAATCTGTCCGTTTACAGCTTGATCAGCAGAGTACCGCCCTAAGGAGCACACAACCAGTGAATCGATCACAGAACCAAGGTGAAGATTGTCTTTGTTGATGCCAGCAGGCAGCTGTATTCAGAACAAACTGGAGGAGCTGGGTTTGTTTTGATTGACCCCAGAATGAAGAGAAGCCTGGGTGAGAGAAACCAAAAGCTTGAATCACTGCAGACTGCCAGACAGTCACAAGGGGCATGGATGCTGTCATCTCTTTATAACCCCTGTAGTTTCTACATTCTGCCTTGGCCCCTTTCTTGAATGTGGCCACTATTAGAGCTCTGAGGGGGGTACTTCTTTTTCTCAGACTTTTAGGGGGTGGGCATGGACGTGGTACAGGAGCTCTGGTCCACCTTCCTTCCTCAGCTGGGATTCCATCTGGACTGGTGGGCTTGTTGTTCTTTAGGCTCCTGGTGGCATCTTAGACCTCTGTCATGGTGGGAGGTTCCCCAATGTCCTCCTTGATGGGACCCTGGGGGGATCTTGATGGCACGGTCTGGTTCAGCAGTGCTGTTGCAGATGAGGAGTTCCTGGGAGTGCCTTTCCATCGGGTGTTAATGGACGTGTCCTTCGGCGGCTCCTGCCCATCCTTTTGCTGCAGGGTTTTTAAGCTGTGATTCCTTGGACCATAGACAAGCCTTAGCAGCGCTGTAAAGGCCTCTGGTGTCACCGGAGTCTGCCTGTCGCTGGACCTCCAGAAACTTTTCTGTCCACTAAGTCCTTAAGCTCCCTCACTCCTCTCCTGGCGTCTGCCCTGGCTCTGGAATAAGCCACTCTTTTAGCCTTACAGGTGGCGGCTGATCTGGTTCCTGATGGCAAATCCAACACCATGGATCCTGGGCTCATCAACAGCTTTTCCTTTCCTAAAGAAACTGTAGCTACCCTTCTCCTCCTTCAGCTGTCCTTCGCCTGCCTGTCAGGCTTCAGAAAGGGCAGCTGCGTCAATCCGGCATCTCTTCGGCTCTCTAGCAGTTGCCATGGTTCTCCTCTCTGGTCGGTCACTGATTGCACCATCCATCAGAATGCACCAATTCCAGGCTCCAAAGTTCATGTTTCTCATGTGCTGTTTAAAGAGATCTGTCTTGGTGGGGAAGACGTGTCATATCTCTTTAAGAGAGGATCTGGAGCCGGCTATCGAGAGAGTAGGCAAGAGCAAGTGGAACACACGAGGGCAGAGAGAGTGAACCAAAGAAAGCACACAAGAGCTTGGAAATGAGATAAGACAAATATTGAAATAAATGTGGCCTACTGCTGGTTCAGCCTCCGCGTGTTAATTCACAACACAACAGATGCAGACGTTTCAAGGGAATAATTACACTGATGAAGAAAATCAAAACAAACTGTTGTGCATCAAGAATCCATAATAAAAATAAAAATAGTTTATCCAGCACAGTTGGCGGAGGACCTAAATGTTAGTGGCCCATCTAGTTTAGCTTGTTTTATATTCATACATACCACTTCTGGTTGCACAGGGATGTTTCTTTTTAAGGCTGGCCTACTGTCACCCTTTTCATCTGGAAGATCTTTGATGAAGTTTCACTCAGAAGAAAGTTAGTTTGCTGTGGAAATTGGGGAAAGTATTATGCACAGGACAGAAATTCTGGTGGCAGAAAATAACTTGGTCATTTCTGGCACGTACAGAAGGTTTGATAAAGAGACCAGAAGGGACTGGATCGCTGTTTGATATGCTCCTGTGGTAATTTTTTGATGCATAACAAAGAAGATATTTTTTCTGCATTTCCCTTTTTTTTCACCCGCTAAAATCTGCTAAGGCTAACTGCCTGGGTTAGTTACAAGACAGTGTTTTTAGTAGGACAGCTTCCCAAATGCTGTTTTAATCTGTGTGAGAACAGAGCCTTCCTCAAGTAATACAACTATCCCACAGGACCAAGAAATCCAAATCTGCCATATTTACAGAAACAGCTCAGCCAGTTTGCATGATCAGTATCCATAAATTATTTTCAGCTGAAGAGTTGTCCCCCTCAGGACTGTTCCGCCATGAGGATTGCCAAGAAATTTATATAGCGTTTAATAACTGGTTGAACTGTAAAAAAAATATTATATACACTTTACAGATGTGTCTGTGGAAACACATTAACAATTATGTCTATAGAAGAAAAAAAGTAACTTTGAGGAAAGAAAATATTTACTGGGGCCAACAATGAATGAAAGTCAGTGTTGACAGTACTAAAGCAATCTTTATTAAAAGAAACAATGGAGAAATCACAAAGACAAAATAGCTACAAATCTATTTTCCTTAAACCATTTCTCATACATCTCATACAGTTAGGCCTGCAGAGAAAATCATTGGTGTCAACCCGCCCTCCATTCAAGACATCTGTAAAGTCAGGAAATGGACAGGCAGATCACTATAGACCCATCACATCCTGCTCAAAACCTATTCAAACTCCTCCTCCCCTCTGGTAGTTGCTGCAGTGCACTGTACACCAAAACAACCAGATATAAAAAGTTTCTTTCCACTGGCTTTCATTCGAACGAACGCTTAACAGTGTCAAATTCAAACCATAGCATTTGTATATGCTGTACTGTACATGGTACGTATACTAGTGTGTTCTGTCATGTCCATCTACCTCAGGTATGTATGCAAGTAACCTTTTAATTATAATCTGATACATTCTCTGCATCATCACGCTTTACTACCTCTTAATTTTGCCTGTATATAGTCAATCCTTGTGCATATATATCTGAGGATTGTTGTGTTGTCGTTCTACATGAAGTACCCGTGAGAGCCATGAAACGGAAGTTGAATTCAATCTGTGAAAACCTACATTGACAATAAACTGACTCTGATCTTACTTCAGACTTCATTAATAACTTTACATAAAAATGTCTCTGCCAAATGCAAGAGTCCTTTCCTGTCCACTGACCGCAGTGGTCAGAGCCTTAAGGTGTGGAGCATTTAATAATTTTGTGATTTGTCTCCAAGTGTCTTGAGAGTATCTAGCCACAAACGGACCAGAATATTATCCTGGTGGTACAAAAGCTCGGGACTGCCAATTGTGTATCTGCACATACCAAATTCACAAAAGTGCATTAATTCATGCATGATCACAAAGACACACACACACACACTCACACACTCAGACCAATGTTTTTACTTTGGTCTTTTTTTTTATTGTCCGAATGGATGCTACGTACCCCCTCTGGAGATTTTTGCTTAACAGAAAAATACAACACTCAGTATGTAGCACCTTCAGGGTTGGGACAGATGACAAATCTTTGAAGTCTGAAGGACGGACATGCACACACTGCTTATTTATTTCTATTTACAGACACCTACAAAAACCACCCCAACACCCATCTTGTGTCCATTTGTTACTTCCTTGCCCACCGCCAAGATTAGCCTCTGCGGATGATAGGAGACACTAATGAATCCTGGTCAGCTCCTCCACAATCTTGATCACCTCATCCACTGTTGCCTCACGTTTCATACCACTCCCATCATCGATCTGAAATAAGCACATATAAACAAATAAGCACACCATATTTTTTCTATTACCCAATTTAGAGTGAAGGGGTGTGTGAGTATGTGTGTTTGGTGGGGGAATGGAAGAGAATTGGATGACACTATTTTAACTAGAAAACATTTCAAGCTCACTAATCCAGGTAGTCAACAAAGTCAAAATAGTCGTGTCAGGTCATTTGGACATAGGTTTAAAACAACAACACAAGTATGTTTCAACATTCATCAATTTTAGCATTGTTTTGGCCCAATCTGTGTGAGCACCCTAATTTACATATCTGTCCTTTTAAAGGGGAGTTGGATGGGTCATATACCGGACTCAGCTGAAAATGACATTCAGAGGAATGTTGAAAGGTACTCGGTTTTTTTTTTCAACCTATGTCCAGATGACCTTTACGCAACTATTTTGACCCATTTCAACTCTGCTTTCACTTAACCTGGCAAATGAATTGTTCATTTTCAGTGTGAACAATAGAATTTGGGAGATGAAGATGGTGATATTGAGGTGAAAGGAAGATGAAAAGCTGTATCAGTACACATTAAAAGGCCTCAAAAACCAAAGTTTATCTAAAACGAGTTTTAGAGTGAGTTTCCTAAACATATGACTATATGAAACCATGTCACATAATTTTGAAATATAACTGCAAAATAAAACGTGAAAGCATCTAATATTTGACTCGGTTATAGACGTGTAAATTTCAACCCATTAGCAAGCCCTTAAGTCTTTAAATTCTGGCAAACCAGAAGTTCCCGAGTGGGGTAGGGCCCCCAGTGGCATAGGGGGTTAAGGCACCTACCATCAGTGCATGTCTGGGTCATGCAGTTGGGTGTTCAAATGCTGGCTGCGCGGTTTGCAACCACGACCAGAGGTCCAAAGTTTGTGGGTCATAATTGACTAAGTCTCACATGGGTATAGGGTTTAGGTTGGATAAAGTATTCTGGGTTCGCTAGTGTCCCCCTCTGGGTCATTCAGGCGGTAAAGTGAAGGGAAAGTACTTTGCTTCATTCTCCTCCGACAGCAAAGCACTGTGCTTTCCTCGTGATACCGTGATGTGTAAATTAGCGAAGGCTAGTTGTCACGTGACTTGGAGGACTCACATGCTATGGCTTCCTCTAAGCTCTAGATTGGTATCAAAGCAACTGACCCAGCAGTAGGCAACTTGGGGAATTCGGGTGGAGGGGACGACAAAAAAACAGAAAACGAGTGGGGTGTTTGAAGCCAGATGGGTTAGTCAGTCACACTCCTCGCTATTTGTGGACACAGGCCATTTCAAAGTGGAGGGATTACCCATCCCATGAGGAGAAGGCTTTCAGCACCAGCTGTAAAAAGTTGTAACCAATATTACAACCCCAAACTCTAAAGCAGTAGTTTATAACTAATCAGATGTTTTGAAATTGAATAAAGACTTCACAAACTCAGTGGATTTTTTTGTTTGAATGACTGGGTGAGAAACCTAGACTATGGTCGCTATCTAGTAGATAGCGACCATAGTCTAGGTTTCTCCCCCAGTCTAGATGGTATCTAGATCTAAAGTGTGCCGAGAATGGGTATATACAGGGAGGCTCCGGGACTTGAACTGCTGGGCTACTGTTGAGTCTTTTGAAGGTGTCGTGGGACTTCTTCATCAAAATAACAGAGACAGATAAATAGCTCTCGATAACAGAACCTCAATAACACACTCCACATTTCCTAAAATAGTAAGCGTTGCATTGCTCTGCAGTATTCACTCTAGCTTGATCAAAAAGAGACAATAACATAAGATCCTGTTTACTGATAAATGCTGTACTAAAGTTCAAGGGGAGGGGGCGCTGTGTGTACATACTAGAATTCTTCCTGTTTTTTATGGTTTCACCATTTTACATCAGGTTATCGTGGATGTGGTTCCATTGAGCCAGTATTGTGAACAGTGCCTAAATTTCTGCTTTTTTTATTCATGAAACACAAAGAAAGGACACAATCCCCTTCCTGAAACTAGGTATGTAAAAGGTCAGCAGACACAGTGGACCAGATGTTGTTAGAGCAATACTAACAGTGAAATGCCATGGCTTTCACATACCTCAAGGAGATGTATGAGGCTCTCTATATGCAATGGTTTATTGCATGTCAAAGCACTGCTGGACTTGTTTCTTTATGCATGGTCAATAACCCAGGTCAGGAAATCACAAAAAAATTAAATCATTTCATCTGGATACAGTGTTTATTGAAATAAACATTTCATCCCTCATATAGGAGATCAACATCTTTAGTCTAAATTGACTCCAGTCATTCCCACCCTTAAAAACAATAGAGTTGGATAACGACCAAAGCCAATGATGGCTTCAGATGCAAATTGATAATTGACTGGAGTTTCAATAGTAATGTGTACTATTTAAAGAGGATTGGAGAATAGTTGATATGGCAGCATTGTAATCTGAGTTGTAGATCAGTGAAACTAAACAGATGCTGGCCAAGAGGATGACACAACACAGACAACCCAATGCATTAGCCCAGAACTCTGCAGTCTACACCCATCTACAGGCCAGTGGCCACATTTCCAAGGATGAAGATGTACAAATCCTTTTGAACATGCTCTATGAAGAAGCCGGGGATCAAACCACCAATCTTGATTACTCGGTGACCCGCTCTACCTCCTGAGCTCTACCTTCCCTATCCTCCATGAGTATTGCACATTACCATTGAAACACCAGTCAATTGACAATTCGCATATGAAACCATCACTGGCTTTGGTCGTTGTGTAACTTTTTATAGGGCTGGGTGGTACTTACAGTCAGTTTAGACTGAAGATGTCCCCTGTATGAGTGATGAAACTCTTCTTTCTATACATTGTATCCAGATGAAATGGTTCAACTTTTATGCGATTCCGGGACTTAGTTACCAAGACTTAGTTGGTTTGGCTACACTGATTTCAATGTAAAATAACTTTATTCCATTTGGCTTCCGAGTGTTAGCTTTATCTCAGCTCATCACCTAGTTATCTTTGTTGTTTTAGTTGTTCAGAGGTGAGGCGTTTCATTAATCATTCTTGGTTGGCTTTTTCTACTAGGAAAATTGCTAATCATCATTGTTTTTATCCATCTCTATGCCAATAAACTAGATTTCAATGTTTGGCATGCCTCGCTTCACTAACAGGATTCATGATGGGTTCATGCATGAATATCCTCTTAAATTTCTCTCAGATTTGTCAGATTGGGAGAGTGATACTCATGAAATGCTTTTAACTACTCAAATTTGTTCTTACTCATGTGTTTACTGTTGACTATTGAAGACCATATGTCATTTGCCAGTGAACCTTCAACTAACACACTTAATGCCTCAGAAAACTTAATACAGACAGCTACCAACCAGTCTTGAACAAAAAAGAAAAGTAAAACCTTTGAGTCTGAACCACTGATCATACTGAATTACATCAAAACACATCCATGTGAAATGTCTTTTTAAGTAAATAAGTTCAGAAATCAATGTGCTGCAAGGGGAACTGAGATGTTCATTTTTACGTGTCACGGTTAGTCCCCACAGTGTAGGGGTGGACATGGACTTGTTTGGGGGGGGGGTTAAAGGTGGGTGTCTTTCCTGATGGCCCACAGTGGGTTTGGATCAACATCATCTGGCTCATTAGTTCCCGGAGCGCTTGCTCTACCGTTCAGCTATCGCGGTTCTCTATTTCTACTAGTAGAATTGACAGCATATAAAAACCTTGATAAGAACATTAACGAACTGAAACACCTCAACAGTTCAAGTTATCAGAGAAGGAAGTGTTTGAACAGTGTGAGGACAGGTTTGCCTCATCCTTATTTCTCCTTAATGGATACCCACTAATAATTGAAAGGTGCATAAAGGATTTTGTAAGAGACAAAAAGAAATTCAATTATACAGCTTGTACACACAACTAGTGAGCAGCACTGTGTTGAAAAAAATTGTCTGCATGAGGCCCACTGTATTTTCTCCAGTTTCTGGTTGTGTTGATAATAGTGTTAATCTATCTCCAAAGATATTAAAATACTTTGTGAATAAAATGGAAAACAAAGAGAGATTACATCTGCTTTACATATTACCTGCAGGGTACTGACAACCTCTTGCATCTTGGCCCGACCTAAATCCAGGAAACTCTCGATCAGGTCCCCATCAATGAAGCCTGTGGCCTGCTCCGTTTTGCGCTCTGTGTGAAATGATCTCCAGGTGCCGCAATGTCAAGGAAGAACCTTACAAATATATTCGCCTGAGAAATTTGACAGTAGGATCATATTTTTTTCTACATCATGTGATCATGTGCAATAGCTCAGGTTCATGTTTGAAAATTCCTTGTGGGAGAAATTAAGAAGTGCAATGACTAACATTCATAAGCCAACAGAGCAAGTGCAACAGATAGGATGTCACTTTTATATCAGCATTCATGCTTTAGTTAAATTTTTCTCCAGAGCCTCTTTCAAATGCAGATGTTGAAATACCATCTTATTAGTTTCACTGGATTGTCATCAGCTCTTTGAATCAAATTCTTAATTTCACTTGCACATTCAGAATTAATAGTTAAAGATTCAAGTGGAACAAACGTATAAAAAGTTGCTTAGCTGAAACAATTGGCTCTTATCTTATGGAATCTTGTGTGTGGTAAACCAACCCTGGCCAACCGGCCAATAAGCACCAAGACCCTGTCCATTTTTAAAATGGCAACATGTGACCACATGGCACAGCAGCTTCAAGCAAGCCATTTCACGGATGAGACAGTGAAACAAGGTGGTGTGTTACACATCACTGCAGCTAGTTTTAGTAGCTATCATTATTCCAACACTTTAACTCTGTGAGAACACCACCTACTTGACAGCTGCACCTGGCAGCTGGGGGTCTTTATCTTTGTGACGGGGGTAAGCAAGCATAAGAAGGATATAAGCTGTGCTCAATCTTGCCTACGCTCTTGATGACCTTGTTGAGACGGTTCTGCAGGTCCAGGAGGAGGCTGTACCAACCCTCTGACAGGGAAGTCACAAGGCCTAATACACACACACACATAGATATCAGAAAATAATGTCTCACTCTTTCAAATACCGAAACAAGCATGAAATACATTTCTAATTCTACAAGGCTCACAATGAGGATATGACGGTGGTTCGTAGGGATACTAATGTTAGCATATATCTTGTCATTTAATTTGCAAATATGTTGGTAAGGATTATGCTTTTCATTCTATTTCTAAATTCAATTGAACAGTGATCATTTATCATGTTAATTTCCTTTTTAATGGGGCGGCATGGCTCAGTGGATAGAGTGGTCGCCTGGCAATCGGAAGGTTGCGGGTTCGATCCCCGGTCCAGCAGAGAAGCTTGTCGAGGTGTCCTTGAGCAAGACATTGTTCCCCTAACTGCTCTGCCCTGTGATAGACTGGCGACCTATACAGGGTGTACCCCGCCTTTCGCCCAATGAGGACGGAGATAGGCTCCGGTTCCCCCGCGACCTAATTTCGGATAAGTGGTTGACGATGGATGGATGGATTTCCTTTTTATCCATTTCTACTCAAGTAGGCATATTGCTACTGTGTCCTGAGCGGCATATGAAGTGTTTTGCAGATGACTGTATTGCAAAAACAAAGTTATGAACAAAATATGGCACAGGGTGTGTCAGAACTCATCATTGTCTTTTCCTCAGTGACATGTCTGAGTCGGAGCATAGGGACACCAAGAACACAGACATCGGGGTCAAACTACATGCTTGTTTCTTTCTTTCTTTCTCGCTCATCTCCTGCTGTTTGCTGGGTTTGAGAGATCCCCATCACAACTGCCTACATTCTGGATTAAAATAAGGGAAATGAATGCCACTGGATATGCAAAATAAAAGTATTTTTCTCCAAATATTCCCCCAAAAATTATACAATAATTTGGTTACCTCCAACCTTTCGATGTTCCCCTGAAAGACTTTTTCTTCGATGTGTCCAGTATACATGCAACCAAACCAACTCAGTTCCATTGTTACGTGGTGATAACTACTGTGCAAGTGCAACTTATTCCTAAAGCATCCAACACATCACACCATCCGTAGGAGAGCTATTAGAAAGGAAGTGGGTATTTTTCTTCATTAAAGGGCAGTGGCTACTTTGGTTGACCAGACTGCTAGGGAAAGTACTGACTAGAACGTAAAACTGGGGTTCTATGTTCTTGCTAAACTTTTTGAGGGGACATTTTGCAGAGGGTTCATTTTGCAGAGGCGCCGAGGAGAATTAATGTACTTTGTGGTAATGCTTTAGGCAAATTGAGAGTGCCTTAATTCAGGAGGTGGCACCTCCTTGGTTCTCATCTCAAACCACATTACTACCAGTTAAAAACATACAGGTGTTGCGTGTAAGTAATGAGATCAAAAATCTCTTAAAAGCACTGTTTTTGGGAGCATTTGACACCTCTTAAATAGTCTAAGGTCATGCCGCATATGAGTCAGTAAATTCATTTGTGCTGCAGTGTGGAGGAGACCATTTGAATGAAGATTAGCATTTTAGGGGCAGCAAAGCTCAGTGGGTACAGTGGTTGTCTGGCAATCGGAAGGTTGGAGGTTCGATCCCCAGTCCTGCATAATGCCTGTCGAGGTGTCCTTGAGCAAGACACTGAACCCCTAACTACTCCCCAAGTGCCAAATAGTGCAGCTCACTGCTCCTATATAATAGGATGGGTTAAAATGCAGAGAATTCCAAATTTCTTCTTGTGGGACTGATAAGAGAATCTATTTTTTCCTTTTTTTGTGTGAGCATTGAATTTATCCCTCATTTACAAACTGGTGCCAACTGCTAGGGAATGGTTTTCCTTGGAGTAAACAATGAATGATCACGGTTGCTAATGTGTGAAGATTCTGAAACACTTACTGAATTATGCATTACTCTTGTTCATGTTAGATTTTCCAAACTTGCACAATTAATTTTTCCTTGTTTTGAACTCAGAAAGTGGTATCATTTTGCTCACACCAATAGGTCAAGTGAGTTGTTTTTTTTTCCAAAATGAACGTTGGTTCTGCACATTGACTGCATTCATTGTTCTTGTGTTATCAACCTCCCTTTTTGTGAGGAGTGGCTGCTTAGGCTGATTTTTTTATTCCCACACATGCTCCTCAAAACATTTTACAGTTTGCAGACATCTATTTGTAGCCACAAATGTGAGAGGAATGCTTACAGGGTTGAGCCCTGAAATGCAAGAAATAGCTCCTTAAACTTTACCTGTGTAAAGAAATACTGCAGTCACATGGTATTGCTGAGTTTCTATGGCAAATTACCCATGCTGCATTGCTAGGAATTTGCGATGAACGGAGTCTCTTAAAATGAAAACAGGTGAAGCGGGGGTGATTGTAGGCTAAAGCTTGGATATCAGGCACGTTTCATATTCAGTCTACTTGTCTCTGCAGATGCAGTCCATTCCTAATTCAGCAGTGATTGGTTGGCAAAAGATACAGCAGTCATCTAAAACTAGTAGTTCAATCCCCAGCTCCTGCAAAAAACACATTGAAGTGTCCTTGAGCAAGACACTGCTTAACTACTCAAACTATGTGACGCAATATATGTGTGTGTGTGTGTGTGTGTGTGTGTGTGTTTGTGTGTGTGTGCACGCGTGCCTACCGATCATGCCATTAACAGTGCCAAAGAGAACAGAGCCCTGGGTTGGTGTGGAGCTCTCGCCAAGGTTCTGCAACACCAGCGAGCCATGGGAGAAGACGTTGACAAACTCACCGAGGTGGAAAACCCCCACCTCCTGCAGGTGCTGACGCTCCTCATCAGTGGTGGCGGCACTAGAGGAAGTGCAAAGGAGAGTTGCAAGATATTGGATGTAGAACGTAGAGGTTTGGAGAGAGATGAGAACAAAAAAGGTGCGTATGAAGTGTAGAGAGGTGTTGGAAGGCAAAGAGAAACGGAAAAACCAAGGTAAAGAACAACAAGAGGGATTTAAGGAAGACAAAAAGTAAAACAAAGCAGGGCAGAAAGATTACAAAATATTCAAAAAGGTCAGAAAACAATGGAGAGATTAATAATACTGTGATGAATGGCAGAGAAAGAGACTGTGAAAGATGTGATAATAAATAAATTAATAAATGGAAGGTCAAGAGTGTTTAGAGATGAAATGTATGCAGTGGACAGGAGTACACTCAGACCCTTGTCTGAATGCTAACAAGATTAATTAGTTCCTCAGACTGTCTCTGACATTCACTATTATGTAAACCAAACGATGTGCATAAGCAACTTAAGGGACACCCAAGTCACATTCATGCTAGAGAAATTCAATTTGAAAGAGTCTACAACTTGAGGGTTTCTGCAATCCTCAGTGGCTAGCGGTATGATAGCACTTATCATTATAGCCATTTGTTTCATTCTATTAACTTGGGCAAGGATGGACCATTCAAATCATGAGCTTAACTAGTGCATATACACTACAAGTCACTACGGAGGGGGAAAGGAGCAAGGATGGACCATGCAGGACTCCACTGAATTAGACTGAATGCCATACTTAATTATTTGCAACACAGTTTACTACATTTGTTCACGGGGATGACTTTTCTACTCTTCTGGGTACTTTTTTTTGTCTAAAGCACGCACGCACACGCGCAAACACTGTATGGGCTGCATCTATACCCGACTGCCTCAGGTTAAAATCCAAATGCAACAAATGCCTAAACCTTTCTTGAAGTAGTCTATTAAATCATCTGACATTGTGATCACAATTTGTGCCTCGTGCGATTGCACTTCACATGAACTTAAGATTTTCCTTCATCCACTTGGGATATCCAACTTAAGACAGCATCTTGCGGAGAGTGAGAGGTATAAGCAGTAATAATGTGAAATTCGTACAGAGAGGAATACAACTGTGCTATGCTGTACATGTGGGCTATGTTTAAAGCACAGAGATATTGATCTCACAGTACATCTCAGCTCTTCTTCTCACCTGTCCTTCTGGCAAACAAACAGGTTGAAGGCGTTCTCTGCTCCAAGGAAGTTGTCATCATCCAGGATTTCCACTGCGCTCATCCAGTTGGGATTGAAGTCACGTGCAATCTGACAAGAGATACATAAAAATTCTATTGAGGGAACCAGGAAACTGCACTTTAGTCAGTGCTGTCCCAATTGCAAAGGTGATTTTGCTAATCTTTCAAGTAAATACTGCATTTTCTGCATGAGGACAGAAATGTAACAGAGGGAATCCTCTAGACCAGCTTTCAAATCAAGACTGAGATCCCTCAAACAACCTCAGATTTTAAAAAAGGATGAGCGACAGATCTACTGCTAAACCGCTCAGAGTACAATTTACACAATATGCTGTTTTCTCCTTAAATTCCTGACAAAAACACTTAACATAGAACATGTTTGCAAACTACAACACAGTCTCACCAATGATGTGGTTTTACTCGCCATATGCTCGTCAGGCTCCACTAAGTCTTACATTAAAACAAGGAAACACTAAACATGTGTTCCACAAATTATGTAGCTTGTTGAGATAATGGTGGTGGAATGTGCAACGCATCACAGGGCTCCAGACCAACATTTGACTCTGGTGCCACTGGTGCCAATAAGTCTCCCAGAAGGTAGCTCCAGCGCCTAATTTGATGTCACCACTTCTGTTGGGAGGCATAACTTAAAAGAATGTGTATTGTCCTAGAAATGTTTGAATATTCCATTACCAGATGTGTGCATATTTATGGGAAAAATTAGGAGGAACTTCATATGAAATAAGGACTTGCACAAATTTTATGTCTCGTTTGAAGTTGGTTGTGGCTGTAACAAACTTTTTGTCAACACCACCAGAAATACCACTGTGCAGTGCATTTTCACTATTTTCCTATAAAAGAACAGTGGTGTTGTACATGATGGGTGGACTAAGACCAACCCATAATTGCCACCCACCCCACATACCGTATTTATATTCAACCTCTAAAAATAAATAATTACTGACCATTGAAAGTTTCAAACTTAGATTTTAATAACTCAATTCAACGCCTCTTTGGGAAATTATTTTTCCTTAATGTTCATGGTACAATTCATTTTGTTTTAACTGGTAATTGGCTTTCTGAGACCAGTATTACTCTTAGCATTTAGCTTTAGATTTAAACTGGATTTATATTCATGAGTACATTTAATGTAATATTATGGGAAACCATAAAATAGTGGTATTACTACCAAAACTAATAAAGGTCAGCCATGCCACAGCATCTATTCTGTACCAGGACTGATTTTTTTTACCCACCTTCTCTGCTTATTTCTACTGGGACTTTAAGAATTTATCCACTCAAATGCTGTCTCTACCCATGCTCTACAAGGGGTGGTATGGCTCAGTGGGTAGAGCGGTTGTCTGGTAATTGTTGGGTTGCAGGTTCGAGCCCCGGACCTGCAGAGAAGCATGTCGAAGTGTCCTTGAGCAAGACACTGTTCCCCTAATTGCTCTGCCCTGTGATGGACTGGCGACCCTTCAAGAGTGTATTCCCCCCTTTCGCCCATTGAGAACGGACATAGGTTCCAGTTCCCATTGAAAAAATTGATTCCCTTATCATTCCCGCAAGGGGAAATTTGGATTTCTCTGCATTTTAAAACATCCTATTGTATAGGAGCAGTGAGCTGCCAACATATGGCGCTCACTGCTCCTATACAATAGGATGTTTTAAAAATGTTTTAAAAATAGGGGAGCAGTTAGAGGTTAAGTGTCTTGCTCAAGGACACCTCAACACGCTTCTCTGCAGGACTGGGGACCAAACCTGCAACCTTCCGATCACCAGGCAACCGCTCTGTCCACTGAGCCACACCGCCCCTAAATCGATAAGTGGTTGACAATGGATGGATGGATATTATACTCTAGATTTGATGCCTCTCTTACTGTGCTTTCCACTTTGCTGCTGTAACACCGTAATTTCCCCCTGTGGGACTAATAAAGGAATATCTCATCTTATCCCGACCTCGACCTGTTTTCACCCTCAAACAATTCTGACAAGCTTGTCAAATTGCCGAGGATAATATATAGGATTTCCAAAGCAAAAGCCTAGTGCAATAAGTGCAAAATTCAATTTTTGTCATAAATAATCATGGTCCGTACTAATTAGAATATATTTAAAGCTTGTCATCAGTTAATAGCAAAAAAGAAGTAAAATTATAAATACAAGAAAAATTTGTAGCTGCTGAATTTTAACAAGTCCCATATCCAACTCCTTATGAAACAATTTAATACATTTGGCATGTCTGAGTATTTCTACTGGTTTTTTTTCTCTTGTTGCACAAAACACATGCATAATAAAATGGTGCGCATGATCCATGGTTAAATTTCTTCATCTTTATCTCACTAAAATCAATACAACCACAAATCAAATCGCAAGGCTGAGTGAGAATATTTTAGGGAATTTAAAACGTAAAAGCCACACTAAATTTTTACAGGCAAGATAAGCCAACAATTCCAGACATAATAGCACAAACGCTGGGGGCAGCATTGTTATGATTTGCAATAGTTTCAGTTGACTAAAAGTGAAAATCCTGAACTGTCAATTCACAATCCCAATCAGTAAAGGACAGCCAATAGCTGTTCCAAGTTCTTTCCTTTTGCAAATTCATTGCAAATTTCATTTTGAAATTTCTTCCAACCCATCCATACCTCTTCAAAGTTACCCTCCATGGGTTTATATGCCAGCAGTAGCACAGATCTCATCAGGTCTCCCACCAAGATAAAGTCTCCTTTGGTCTTGAGGTAGAGGGCCATAATGTTGTTATAGTGGTTACACTCAGTCCTCAGCTCCTTCTCAGCAGTCCACTCATACAGACGCACCTGAAACCAACACTCATTGTTGACATATCTGCCCTGATGGAGGAGCTAGTCAGCTTCATATGCACATCCTCAGTGAAGAACTCATTGACTTTTTGATTTCATGTTTCTATTGCTTTGGGTGTGATATGGCTCAACTAACTCATATACAACGTTAAAGACTGGCACCTTCTATTGGAGTGTAGCTTCACCAATAACAACTGCCATAAAGTGTGTGTGTATAAAAATGAAAAAAACTTTTTCAGGGAAACCACCAACAGAGGGGAGCACGTTTAAGAAATAAGGAGCATAATAATCCAGTAATTCAAGTGATTTCTTTCAATCTTGGTCAGTACAAACCTGTTTCATGCAAATATTAGGTAATTTATCAGCTGATGACTGCATGAAACATGAAATGAGCTAAGCCCATTTTACGTGTCACAATTAGTCCACGTATTGTGAGGATGGACATAGACTTAGATTGAGCATGGGGGATTAAGGCCTAATGCCCTTCCTGATGCCCCATTGGTAATTTGAACTAGCTAGCTCTGGCTTGTCAGTTCTCGAAGCAACCGTGCTCACCACTGAGCTACCGCAGTCCCCTGCATGAAGCATGAAATGCTGACTCCAATTCACCTTAAGGTTTAGGTTAAGATATAGGCCTCACACGAATGCATGTTCAACACAAAAGCTACCTCATGTCAATGTCAACTTTCTCTTAGTGAAGACAGCTGGACAATGCCACTCACTCAAAAAACACTCACTGTGCTATTGATGCTTGCTAGCAGCTTGCCGTTGAACTCCACAATGGAGTAAACGGCACCTTTAACCTCCTTCTCAGCTACGGTCTGCAGCTTCCCTGCAAAACAAAGCAAGCCGCTGGTCACTTCGCTGTTCAGTTAGGATTCGAAGTGCCACTCGTAAAAACATCAAGCTAAACTGGAATCCAGAATAATTTGCTAGGAGGAAAGTGGAAAAGAAGCTCACAGTATTGATGAGGGACAATGAGAAAGAGTCTGAGAAAGAAAGATGGAAGGAGGAGATGGAATGCAAAACAATTAGTTCTAAGGAACAAAATAGGTTTCGTAATTAACACCTATCAGAAGTAAAGAGAGGGACAGAAACCTTAAGATGGACACTAAATTGTAGAGCAGAAGGGATAAGGTAGAACTAATTGAGATAAGACATGGTAACAAAATGATAGAAAAACAATTGGAGAGAGAAGAAGACACAGAAAGAGCAAGACAGCAATCATGTGTGGTTTTGTGTGTGTGTGTGTGTGTTGGTGGTTTTGTGTGTGTGTGTGTGTGTGTGTGTGTGTGTGTGTGTGTGTGTGTGTGTGTAAAGGACCCAAAAAAATAAATGGACAGAAATATCAGAGCCCTGGTAAGGAGGAGAGAGAATGAGAAATTAGCTAAAGAAAGTATGTGTCCATACAAGCCAAGGAGGGATTGGGAGGAAAGCCTTACAACTGACCGTCTGTGTAATGGAACACAATAATGCGGCCCTGCTTCGGCTCAGCCTCCTCTGGATACACCATGGCTGTGCCCACAATGAAGTACACTGCGGGGTCTCTGCCCAGACGGCATGACACCATGCTGAGGGCATATTCACTGGTAAGGAACTGATGAGCATGGAGAACTGCCAGAAAGACACGGACACATACACACATACACCAAGTTATCAGGGCATCAAACATCTCTATTGGCTATTAATTTTGTGCTTTGCATGACTGAGACAGTGGTGGTGGGCTGGCTTAAAAGAAATCCACTCTTGGAGCATGTAATCAAGAGAAGTGGAGGTTTTGAGGACAGCATGAATAATGCACTTCTGGTGAGCATGCTATCCCTGGAGGAATTAATGTAGTAAGGACCTGTAAAAAATCAGCTGTCCAGAGAAGTTTTTCTGCTCATTCTTGTGGAGATAATCCTTTTGGTGATGATTTGGCAATTCCAGGGTAGATCAGCATTTGCTCCTACTTTCTCCAGATGAAAAAAGAGTCCAAGTGAGTGAGACTGAGCTGAGCTCTGCTGTCTCACCTTCAAAAGTGTGCTGATCCACCACTAGGAGACTGTGGACCTCCACCTCTTCACCAAATGAAGTCTCGTGAGGGGATGTACTACTGGGGAAGAGTTTGCTGGAGCTTACACTGCTGGAGAGAGCCTGGATATAAAGAAAGCTGGGATTTAGGAAAAGGGGGGCAGAGTTTCATAAATGCACACTCAAGAGTGGACAGCAGTATGAGGCTCTTCATTTCTGTTTGAGCTTGCACCATCTGTGGTACCAGCTGGGCAAGAGTTAAATCAGCTGAACATCTTTCTGGAAGCCATTACCATCAACTGCAAGTGTAAGGTTATTCTATCCTTTGTCTTGATGAAAAAAGTGTGGTACAATAATTTTTCTCATACCAATGGCGCATCTCTACTCATGGGGAAAGCCATATAAAGAGCCAATTAGAATAGACACAACATAAGTTGTGACAGCAAATCTGTCTCTGAGGGATTCTTGATCCCCCTCTCAAATGCCAAACTCAGACTACATAACATTAGATTTTTCCAAGTCTCACTATGTCAGACTGTCCACTCTGAACCATATTGGCTTCCCTCGTCATGAGGTAGTGGAAGTGGTGCATTTTGATGGCAGCATATTCCCATGCAGCCTTTGTGTGTGTGTGTGTCTGTGTGTGTGTATATTCCATTTTCAATGTGTCCAGGGTTCTATGCTACCCTTTCCCCCCAAGGAATACACGTGGATACATTTAGGAGTAAAGGGAAAATGTTCAAACAACACAGAAAACAAATAATGTTCTTATGTTAAATAATCTTCATAGCTTGTCCAGTTAAAACAGGGTTTAAAAACAATAAGTATTAAGGAATTTCTCCAAACACAAAGACAATACAGGAACATCAAAGCAGAGCAGACTACCTGTGTGCTGGCACTTGGGCGTACAGCAGAGGTGGTCCCACTGACATCCTGCATCTCAACTCTGCTGGATAGCACCCCGAAACACTGGGAAACTTCTTGGTAACAGATCCGTCTGCCAGGGCAAGAATAGAGGGTGAGAAAGATAAAGTTGAGGAAGTCTAAAAGAAAGAAATGCAAAAAGACATTGACTTATTTGTATGGCTAATATCTTTGGTAATGACAAATCACTGTTAAACAAGGGAACTGACCTGGGAGATTCATAGAGGGGAACGGTACGGATGTGAAGTTTCTGGATCTCATCGATGGTACCGATGGTCAGTGTGCTGTTGTTAGCTAGAGCCAGACTGCCCAAAAGAAAACAATAATCATAGCAATAACAAAAACAACAATAATGGGAGGAAAAAACAAAATTTCTGTGGAAAGTTAAAAAATGAAAGCCCTGAGGTGTTGATGTACATATGAATCCTTCCAGCACAGAAGGGGACATGAGAGGATGACACTTCCCTCTCAATAAGCAGTTCTAAGCTGAAAAATGTGACTCAAACATTACAATTCGTATTGCTGACCTGTCTGGGTAGCCCTCAGAATTAAGTGGACACATGTAGTTGACTTCCTTAAGGTTGACATTGGAGAAGACCAGCTTGTGGTTGGAGGAGTAGATTACTGTGGGTCGGTCAGAGCAGGCAAAGACATTGGAAGTGGACAGGGAGCGGAAGGTTCTCAGCACTGTGGGCTGAGTGCCCAGAGTGACCTTCTTGCGCTCACTCAGGACACCTGGGAGAAAGGAGGCAAGAGCCAATCAGGTCTACAGAGCAAACCTTTGCTAGTAGATGGTACAAGACCCTTGTTTGAAGACTACCATTGTGGTGGAAATGTGGTGACATTTCAGTAACAACACTGTGTAAGTAATGGCTATATGTAAAAGCACAGTTTGTAATGAATAGAAGTGTGCTTTCTATTAGCCCATTCAGGTGATGCTCAAATATTTTTTTTGTCTAGGCTACTTGTGCACTGTTTTTTAAACACTAAAGCATCATATATTCTGCAGGCTCTGGGACAAACATGCAGTATTGGGATGGATATATTTGAAGTACAAGAGTCTGAAATAATGTTTTTTTAATCATTGGCAGACCATGGTACACTGGTTTCAAAACATTGTTCCATGCATACAGAATCGTGAGTTACTCATGTTTCTCATCTGCTAGCAGGGATGTACCCCTGAGCACACCCTCAAACTCTAAGCATGACTTGGAACAGATCACAATATGTAGAAAACTTGATGTCAAGTCTGAGGTGAAAAGGATTCTTTGCTCTGAAAATGTTGGAGTGAATCTTTAAGTGGATATTACTTTCTGGAAAAAGGGGGGCAAATACTTGAAATCTATACTGCTTATTTCTCACTACATTTTCTCAGAAGGGAATTTAGTTTAATAGTTTTGAGATTATCTTTTTTATATCTGATAAGATTATTGTAGGCTTAAAATAGTAATAGTAATAGTAGTAGAAGTTGTAGTAGATAAGCTAATTATGGGCTTTGCTTTCCTATCTCATTGCTATTAATGAATCGTACCAGTGTTTTACTTGCTTTCAATCCAACACTCAACTCCAGACCACTTTCAAACCATAGTGTACCTTTTTGGAATTATAATACATTACAGGCATTTGGCAGACACTCTTATCCAGAGCAACGTACAACAAGTGCATAGGGTCAAGGAAAAACGATACTGGAGCAACACTAGAGCTAGATAACAATGCTAGTGCCATCATAAGACGCCAATGCAACATCAACTAAGAATAAAAGAAATCAAACATATTTCCTACATTTCAGCCAGCCAGAGGTTTCCATTCATTTTAGCATGATACAAAAGTCGACTTGAAATGTGTTTGAGATGGGTAGTCCATCGCAGTGAACATTTAATTAATTAACAGTTAAATTATCATTGCATGGTGCAAATTTCCAAATAAAGAGAAAATAATCCAATATGATTACCTTTCAGTAGTCATGGTAGCAGTAGTAAATTCACTAAGATAAGCCAAAATTATGCATATCTTATATCTAAATTACTGCTTAATTTAATTACCAAGAG
>OMLC01066222.1:0-22141 GCA_900302585.1 Regalecus glesne | reverse complement strand
GAGAGAGAGAGAGAGAGGGCTGAGACACACACACACACACACACACACACACACACACACACACACACACACACACTTCTCAATTCCCATTATTGTGATATATAGTTCACTGCATCTTACCAAAGCTGCATGCGTAGGTGATGAAAGGGTGAAGTGATTACAGCTGACCTAACATAGTCAGGGTATTCAATGGTCTGCTAGCAGGTTCACATATTGCCCTGCATGCTAATTTTGGCATTCTCCAGTAACACAGAAATATAATGCATTTTTAAAGGATTTCAGCAATATCATTACAGATGCCACGTCAAGTAATGTGTTACCATCTAAAATACACCAGGCAAAGACAAGGCCTGTCAAGTAGGCAGGGTTTTTTGGTTTTGTTTCTGTTTTTTTAAGGGGAGGCTGGACGACCCAGTGAGGCTAGCTCTACAAAAGCGAATGAGTGATCATAGTTAGTCACCCATTGTGCCACTAGATCAGGTTCTATTTAGTGGTGATCAATAACATCACTGAAGTTACAATATCTGTAAATCAGCACAGCGGTCACGCTCTAATGAACATGCACTATATTACTGGCCATAGGTACTACTGAAATTCCTCATTTCAAAAGTTATTTTCATAAACACTAGTTTTGATAGCCACACAGAGTGGAAATTATTTGCATCTTCAGAGTGTTGACAGTAACTGAAGCATATTTATAGGGGCTGTCATGTCCAGACTTCCCAGTAGTCATGTCAGAAGTGAATGTAGTCAGGTAATTATTTCATAGAAAAGATAAATTCCGGCTATTTAACTGTATGAATAATCAGAGTTTAAAAACGCCTGACCAGTACAGCCACTGTTCACTGAACCGATCTCAAAATAACCATCTTACAAACATAGTTGTGCAAAAACAGCCACTTCACTTTATGATCCAGCTATAGTCTTGTTTAGCTGCTGCACCCATGGCATCTATGCTGCCTATAAGCCATGTTTTCTGAGATTTCAAGTAGGCAACCTTGGAAAACAGGCAAGTCAACTGAAAATGCAAGTCAGGCAAGTCAACTGTGCAACACATCTGCTGCAGCAGATGTGTTGCAGTTATTCTGGTGTATTTAGGTCAGGATTTCTCAACCTTTTATGACTCAAGACCCACCAAACTCCCACAAATGGGAAACGACACAACACAAAAAAGTGAGAAAATAAACTTAGCAGTAAACATGTTATTCCACGTCAGCTGTAATGACAAAAATAAATATTCTACTTACCTTCAGTGAGACACCTGGGCTTGCTTCTGGCGAATGACCTCAACTCATGGTGGGATGGGTGAGAGGCTGACAGAGCAGCTATTCAAAATTGCTTTCAGTTTGCTCCTTGCCTTTGATTTTGTGACAGTCACAATGGAAAACCCTGACTTATATAAATTAGACAGAGGTGAAAGCCAAAAGAAATTTGACTATGAATGTTGACAGAGACTGGCAGACAGTACTGGGAGTGAATCAAGATCAAGTTGTGTGTGCTGAAGCCTCCGCCTGTTGATAGTCCCATCCATTTATTTTCCAACACAATGGAAAGAGCCATGTCTTCAGGAGTAGGATCCACAGGGAAAGGGTCCAACATCCAAAGGTTTCCATGTCATGGGTCCTCTAGGAATAATTAGCAAGCAGGGAGTGCTGTTCTTTCATGAATGTGTGCCATTTTCTCAGTTCAAAAAGGTAATTAAGCACATGATCTTGCTAGTCAAGAGAGCCACATTACCTCAATGAGGTAATAGAGCTGCAAGTCTTTGACACAGAGCAGCAAAATACCTTGCGTTTACCATTTTTTATATCGTCAACAGTTTTCTCAGCCACGTTCATGACCTCATGCAGTTCTGGTGACTTCTACTTTGTTGCTCAACTTCCGCTATGTAAGAAACAGTGGGTCCACTTGGTATCTGGCACCCTCCCTTGAATCGGTTTGACAACACCACGATGTATTCCTGCCTGATGAAGCTCCGTCTGTGCGAACACCTGCAGTTTTTCCAATCAAGACCTTTTTTGGTGAAGTAATTGTGAAGACAACGCATTATATTGTCTGCTGTTGTTCACATTGGAAGCTCTTTGCAAAACAGTAAATCATAATGAAGATTACCATCTGCTGCATTTTACAAAGACTAAATAAATCGGTAACGTCAGCCCACTTGTCCAACTGTATGGTCAAGTAAGGCTTTGCCTTTATTCTTCACACAAATTAGCATTCGATGTCATCACTCATGTCACAATTATTTTGCTCACGGTGTCTTCAAAGTTGCATTAACTAAATTTCAGTTGAAGCTGCCTCCCCCAGTAACTCTGCACATATCCACAGTGCAAAATAAAACAAGCTTCCCGGCAGTTGACAGTGGTTTCTTGCGACAAATTACGAGCAGCATCCAAATAGCTAGCTTCAAATTTTCTGTTTTGCCGGAGGCCCTCCCTTTTTAGTTTCTCTATAGTTTCGACAGTTTGATCACCTAATTTGACAGGCTTTCACAAAATTAATGAAACTACGCACTCAGCTAGCCTCACTGCATCCTATTATGAATCCAAATGCAACGTACTCGTTGTTCACATTTCTTCATTTCAGCCTTTGAGATGTCAACGGCTCAGCGTTGTCTCCAACGTCATCTTTCCGTTTCAGAAGCTGATGTATTTTGTTTTCTCTGTTCCTTTGAAAGAGAACTGGGTGGGTCACATACTGGACTGAGAGCCAAGGATGACATCCAGTTGAATGTTGAAACGTACTCGTGTTTTCATTTGAACCTATACCCTGATGAACTGATGCAACCATTTCATTTTGTTGACTACCTGGATTATCCAGCCCGAAATAGTGGCGCCACAAATTCGTCTCTATTTGATGACGTATATGATGGGCGCGGCCGCATTCAAACGGAAATGGTTATTGAACTTGTGCAATTGATTTAAAAAATATTTCATCAATATGGATTCTTCAACATAACAAAGTGTGAAAATAAAATATTGCTTTATTCTAACTATTTGGTAGCATAGATATTGTTAGTACTACTGCCTCCACTGTCCAGTAGCGATCAGGGTCCCACCAGTGGACCACTTTAAAAAGGGTGATTTGGGCCGTAAATTAAGTGTTTAGGGGGGAGCATAGCCCCTAAAGGGAAGTCGTTTAGTAATCAGATGGTTGGTTCGATTCCCTGTCCTCCAGAAAGTATGTCGTGGTGTCGTTGAGCAAGACACTGAACCCCTAACTGCCCAACTGAAATGGCGACCTGAAAAGCCAGTTATTTTATACGTTCTTTTAATTAAATCATCCACATTGTGCCACTTCTACTGGTGTGCCACCAGAAAAATATTCCCCCAACAAATTTCCCTTGCTGAAATTCGGTTGCACAAATACGTTATCGAACAGGATGTACTCCCATTAGCTTCATTTTATCAGAGAACAGGACATTATCTTGATGCCTCAGACTTACCTCCTTTGTCTGCCTGAACATTCCGTGTACCCATGTACATTCGTTTATCAAAGAGATCTAGGTTATTTAATGGCTTTATATTGTCATATCTCACTACTGTTAATCCGTCCATAGATCTATTGTCAACCACGAAATCGGGTCATGGAGGTCATGCTGTAGCCTATCCCAAAGCTCATTTGGATGAATAAGCAGTTAATAGAAATGGTTTCAGTTCTACTGCTTCATTAGGCTATACAATATCGCCCACCACTGGTCTTCTAATGATCTGCAATAAGCTTGAGCTTCTGTTCTTTGATTATCCTCTATGAGACATGACCCTTCCATTTTCACAAGGGTCTGCATAAAAGGAGATAGGGGATTCATCTAGTAATCAGACATTAGTGGTTCAATTCTCGTCTTGCAAGACACTGAACCTCTAACTGCTCCCTGACCGCCACATGACCTTTTTTCTACTCTAGCAAAACTATATTTGAATGATTTTTTAAAACACTTAAAAAAAAACTTGAGAAGTAACATCACCTCATAGTGTCCATATTGTTTTACAAAAATCTCAAACACACAAATATACTGTGTTCACTTATGCACACATCTATAACAAAATCCCCCTTATTCCCCATCCAGTCTTTGGTACATGCTGCACCATGCTTTCATGCCAGTTCAATCACCCAAGAAAAAAAGACAAACCTGTATAAATAAATGCATAAAGAGCAGTATGCAAATAATTAAGTATAAAAAAAAACAGTCTTCCATTAAGCAGTGTCCCACAATAAATATCCATCCATCCATTGTCAACCGCTTATCCGAAATCGGGTCGCGGGGAACTGGAGCCTATCTCAGTTCTCATTGGGCGAAAGGTGTCTTACTCAAGTACACTTTGTCCCACTTCTCTGCAGGTGTGGGGATCAAACCTTCAACCTTCCAATCGCCTGAAGACCACTCTACCCACTGAGCTATGCCGCCCCTTACTTTGTCATTAACCCCTATTTTAGCATTAAATGGCTTATAAACTTGCTATAACCCACTAATTTTTTACTTGAACAGAGGTTCAGAGTAAGACAAAAACTAAAGTTCTGAGAACACTAAAAAGAAGAATATAAGGACAGTGAAGAGTACCACCGCTGTTTCTAACAGAGAATTTAAGTAGATGTCTTTTTTAATCTATTTTCTTGGCAGGCATCAGTCTGTCAGCATGGCGTGCAAAGGTCTCCGCCACCAATAGGGGAAAGACTATTGAGGCATCGGCATACACCTGAGGAGATTAGAAAACCACACACAAAACATGTATTAATATTTCTTTTTTGTCCACTTCATGTTAAAGTGTATGGAGAGGATTTCATGCCACCCTGAAATACAAATGCTAGTGGGTCAGGTAATAATACCTTGACAGGCTTTGCATCCATTCTGATCTTGCCCCAAGACACGGCCTCATCTGGTCTGGCTCCGGAGTCTGAGCCATCAAACTCCTGACCCGTGTTCACATACACCGAGTAGTCTGCCCCGTTCCTCTGGAGGCAGATCAACAGAGTGTGAGAAAACATGCAAGTGAACAATGGAGAAAGATTGAGAGTAAATGCACTTTTTTGTGAGCGAGAGTCTATCAGAAAGAGAAGATGGAGCTCCTATTATTATTATTATAAGTGTTGAAATGCCCTACTCTTCCCAGACCTAAAACTCATGATTACATCATAAGAGTTTGATCAGGATCTGCTATGCTAATATTGGATGGGTAATCTCAACAAATCCACAACTCTCATGAATATTACACACAAAATTGAATACAAGACTTGTGTCAACAGGACCTAAAGAAGTACACCACATGGAACTTAAACATGAGAGCCAGTTACCATGAGATTGGCATTGGCAATGTGGTGCTTGACCAGACCTCCGCCCAGGATGATCATTCCTGTCGATTTGGCAAACACCGCCTGACTGTTCATCTTGCAGATATCTGAAAGCAAATTCATATTCATGATCAATAACCTTTTGCTACACCGGAATAGGGAATCCATTTTCCCTTAGTTTCTTTTATACCAATTTATCAGAAACTTGGATGTATGAGTGGGAAGACAGAGAAACTGTACAGCAGGAGGCACACAAGGCAGGAAGGACTCAGTATATATGGGTGACTTGACCCATGTGTATGTGATCTCTGCCCACTGCAGTGGCAGAGATCAGCGCTATATTTTACCATATTTGAACATGCAATCAACTACTAAGTCAAAGATGACTGTAAGGAATCCAGTTTGATACCAGTATGGTTTCATTTACCCTCCACAATGTCCAACACCAAGCCAGATTTCTTAAAGGAATGGAAATAGATCATATCTCCCAAGGAGCCATCTGTTAAGGCAGGGCTGAACACAGGGATGTTGTTCTGAAACAAACAGGTTTGTATTATTAGATTGTCATTACTCCCTGGATGGTGAATTACTAACTACAAAAAACACAAACAGGTAGGTTATCATTCATGAATTCATGAGAATCATCCTATTTTAGTGCATTTTTTCCAGAGGACTTTTAATTCCACCACCTCAAAAGGAGTAAATTAGGCATAACTTGTTCATGATTCATGATTTGGAATATGATAAACCCTCTTAACCACCAATCTTTTTATGGACTGTTATTTTTACCAGCTGTTCCCTTCATGTTTTCAAAAGTGTTTTGCTAAATGTAATCCTGGGTCTCACTTTGTAAGCCCAGTAGTAGACCGAGTCAGGATTGTTGATCTCTTTGCCCAGTCGATGGATCATCTTGGATGGGGTCCAACGGGTGCCCTGAAGGAAGGTGGGGTCAAAGATACAAAATCGAAATCCTACTAAAACAATGCAACAGCCAGGTTTTTTAACATCAAAACTGTGCAACTGAATGGAAATTTTAATCAATGAGGGGAAAAAGAATAAACAACAAAGACAGAATTAACCTCCATCTAGACATCCTACCATTTTAGTGAACAATAACCAATAGGAGAATGATGAGATCTTCATTTTAAACCCAAAACTAACCTCAGTTTCCTGCTCCACCAACATCTGGTCCAGAATTGGCATCAGCCAGTCTTCAAATTTACAGTAGTTAGCATTTGGAACAAGCAAATTACCAATCCTAGATAGCAAAAGAGAGAAAATGGAGTGGGAAGGGGTCAGTTTGACAAACTCAGAGTGAGCAGTTTAAGTATGGAACAGAAAAAACTAAATTAAATTTTTTTTAACTAAAAAAAAACAACAACTAAAAACAAATTCCCTTATCAGTCCCGCAAGGGGAAATTTGGATTTCTCTACATTTTTGACCCTACCTATTATATAGGAGCAGTGAGCTGCCAACATATGGTGCTCGGGGAGCAGTTAGGGGGTTAAGAGTCTTGCTCAAGGACACCTCGACATGCTATATGCAGGACTGGGGATCGGTCCTGCAACCTACCGATTGCCAGAAAACCGCTCTACCCACTGACCTATGACGCCCCATAGAAGAAGCTTTATTTATTTGTCATTGTACAATGAGAGAGGTCAGTTTTACTTGTCCCAATCAGTCCCCACGTTGTGGGGGATAGACACAGACTTACATGGAGCTTGGGGGATTAAGGCTAGAGACCCGTCCTGATGCCCCACGATGGGTTTGAACCCACTGCCTCTGGCTTGCTGGTTCCTGAAGTGTGCACTCTACCACTGAACTACCACGGCCTAATTATTTGTCATTGTACAATTATCAAACAAAATGTGTTTCAATGTAACATATCCTATTGTATAAGGGTAGTGAGCAGCTGCAACACCCAGGGAGCAGCGAGGAGTTCAGAGTCTGGCTCAAGGACACTTTGAACACACTTTCTGCAGGGGCCAAACTAGCAACCTTCCGATAACTAAATGACCCGCTCTACCTCCTGAACTATGCCACCCGTATTCCCCCCCAGGGACAACACTGTTCCGCTTAGCCATGCAGCATTTCTCAGACTGGTAGAGTGATACTAATGAGAGTGCAATAGGGGCCAACCTGTTGATACCCCTCTGGCGAAGCTCCTTGCCAGGCAGGGCAAAGTCCCCTAAATAGGTATGAGCAAGACACTTGATGAGATCCTCCTCCACACCTCCTGCTGTGGTTACGATCACATCCACCTATGCAAGGCAAGCAAAGACAGCATAATATACTAAGGACAGTTCGAAGTTACTGAAGGTCATAAAGAACTTATTTGTAAGTGTTCGTGTGAATTGTTGGTTGTACCATATTGTGCTGTACTAGGTAACGGATGCTCTCCCTAACTCCAGAACTGATGAGGTTGGAGGTATAACCCAGGAAGATCGTACACCCTTTTTGGCAAGATTCACCACAATTGCTGCCTTCGATGTCCTCAACCGGCTCAAGACGTTTCTCTATCTGTGGGAATGCAGTGGATGACGGAGTTCCAGTTACGAATCGTGCAATACCATACTCTATATCATCAAGAGGTCAGATGACTTCTCATGAACAACAACTTAGTGATATGGATCACCACAGTCACAGACCATTCATAGTCTGTCAAGTGTGCTATATACATTAATCATAAAACCAATGTCCTCTGCTATAACAGGACTCCCATATTCATACATTTTACGCCAGAGGTTTTTCTTTTAGTGGAGGGCCATTATTGAGGCCTCCTGCCCCACCCAGAGAAGAGGGTAAGTAAGTTTGAGGTTTTAAAAAAATCCCATGTTAACACTTGGGTTTCAGCTTGCAGCAGGTATGTTCAATATAATCCCCTTGGTATTATTAATGAATATACAAAACCTTTGAATTTATAGGCATGTAACCGATAAAGCATTGGAGCAAAAGGTGGCTTTATTTTGGCCAGCCTACAAGTCATAAACTTTGAAATTACATATGAAACTATGACAATTAACAATTATCAGCACACCTCAACAATAAAGCAAATGTCAATAGATTTGGCAACAATTATCAAACATTGAGATGAGAACCGAATTGCCAGTAACTCCTTTGTCTGCATAAATAGAAATATGTCATCAATTAGCAGGATAATCTTAAAATGTTATGAATATTCAATACTATTATTGAACGAAGGTTACCATTAATCAGGCTTGAAATGTTCCATCAAAATAAAGATTACATCAGGGAATCCAACACAATATAACAGCACTTCTCTTACCATCGCACATGGCTCATAGATTGTTTACTTATCAAAAATGAAAGAAGTAACTGTTTATACCCATGTAGACTTCTGGCTGCAGTATCCAAACAGTAGGCAACAACCGTAGGACACACCCACCCATCCCCCTGCATCCCTCTAACCATTTTATTGATCTCCTCGATAGCCATGCCCATGCTGCTGGCCTGGAAGCCAGTAGTAAGGTAAGACTGGAGCAACGCCCGGTGGTCAACCCCCTGGTTGAAGTCATAGCCCCGGATCTTGGGCATGTCTTCTGGAAGATCGATGCTTTGCTTAAGGACCGCCTCCATGGCCACTAATGGGGCATGGTCTGCCATGTCTTCTGTAAACAAACAAAACGTATACACAGGAAGTCCACTGAGGCAAATTCATAATTTGTGATAACGGGTTATACAAGTAAACTTGATTTGACACTAAACAACAGCAGGCTCAATGGTCTACCTCAGTTTCAGTTTTATATGAATGTGCAGGTTGGACTGTGCCTTCTTAGCGCAACCTATGTCCTTGTAAAATTTTGATCGATGACAAAGACTAAAGAATTTACTGTTCAGCCCAAACTGAGCAAGAATTTATTTAAACTTTGGTGTGTGGGTACGTACGCTTAACCTGTTCAAGTCCCACTATTAGTGCATTCATCAAATAAGTCCACATCACAACAACAAGCATATACCTACACAATAATTCCAATTGTTACATCATTTCTCTCTCTTTTTTAGAGGGGGGCGGAAAAGTTATCAACAGAATTTGGTTTCTTGGGATTCTTGGTTTTTCTTTGCATTTCCCCAGTGGTCTCAGATTACTTTAACTGTAATTTACTAGTAAACTCTTTTTGCCTTCAGGTTTTGTATCAAGATTAGACAGATTAATTGGGATAGTATTGCATGTAGTGACTTGGGCTTGGTGACTCAATTACAGAAACATGAGATAAAAATAAAGATACATAATAAAAGGTGTGTCTACCTACACGTACATGTATAGCTATAGGTATAACAGAAAAAAATGCATAGAATAGGTAAAGGTAAGAGTAGACATCAATCAAGTATTAAAAGCAATAGTGGGTGGATATATGATCAGTAGTCAGATACTACACAGGTAATACTTAGATATTGCAAAGATGGTAAGGTTGCACTTGTGTCTGAGTGTGAGTTATTAAGAAGTTTTAAGCACTGAGGAAATAAACTGTTCCTCAGTCTGCTGGCCCTTCTATGCCTTGTCCTGAGTGGGTTCTCGCATTTAACAGAGTAATAATGGGAGTGCGTTCTTGAAAACTGGACAGTCATCCATCCATAGGTGTTACTGCGGAAAAAATGTCTTCACCAGTTACAACAATCCTTTAACAGACAAACCATAACACGCCACGAATGAGAGAGGCCGTGTCACCGCATGAACCTTCGCCTATGCGCCCCCGGAGACCCCACTCGGGGTTTAGATTGGACTAAGAGTTTTCACATGCACGATATCGAACTGGATTGGTCCATGATTAAAATCAATCATCGACAGATAGACTTCATGTTGGTTGGTGACGTTAGCTTGTTTTGTTGTCGTGTCAGACGGCTCTGTGAAACGGAAAACAAAAGATGTAAACAGACAGTTGTCAAACATACCTGTTGTTAAGGAGCGTATGGTGTTTAGGGGTTATTCGCTAGTGGATACCGGAGGAAAGGCTCGTCAGTCAGGAGTTACTGAGTAGCACTAGCATCACACCTCACACCAAGCAAACCCTGCATGGCGCTTGCTTGAGACAGCGAAGCCTCTACGGAAAGACACATGGGACAAATCTCGTGACAGTTCGGCAGGCGATTGTACTCAACAGAGGAACTTCAATGACTTAGTTTTTGAACAGCATGTCTTCATTCCATATAAAACAAGAAAGAAAGAAACTCTGCATTTATAATTGCATACAATGGAATTTTTCTTCTCCATTCAACCCATCCTATCGTCTAGGAGCAGTGAGCAGCTACAGTGGTTGGGGACCAACTCAAGTTCTTGTCCCTACTGCCTTGCTCAGAGGCACAGGCAGGAGTATTAACCCTGAAATGCATGTCTCTCTCATGGCCGGAGGAAACCAAAGCACCCAGAGGAAACCCACACGGACATGGTGAGACCATGCAAACTCCTCAAAGAAATGACCGGGTCAGGATTTTAACCCAGGATCTTCATGCTGTGAGGTAGCAGTGCTATTTTTGAAAGATCGATCTTAGCGATAAGCCCGAGAACCGATCAGATGCTACACTTGATCGAAGCCAAAAGGCCAAGAAGTGACAGAGCTAACCACTGCACCCCATGCACCGTTCAGCACGTTTACTTCCTAAACTTGCACTCACTAATGCTGGAAACCTCCCTACAAACCATACATGACCTTTCTCCCTCTCTGTCTAGTCACTATTGACTTGGATCTACATTAGATGTCTATTTGCTCCCAACCACCTTAAAAGCACACATATCTTTTAAACCAAAGTAATCCCAATTTGAAATCTTTCCCCTGGTTTCTGATCAGCATGCAGGAGAACGTAAAACACCACCACTCAAGCAAACACGTATGTAGGTTTTCGGCTGCAGCAGGGCAACATAAACAGTATAACGGTATCTGGGATTCTGGGATCTTTCATCATCAGTGGAGGCTGTGAAGTGCTGTGTGATCTCTCCATGACATTTCCAGATGTGAGTTGTGTGACCTCTCTGCTTTTAGCACATCACAAGGCCTAGGCCTTTGAAATACCCCCTAATGAGAATGGCCACAAAGAGGGAGGAGATGGGGGAAACGAGTGGAAAAAAAAGTCACACCCTTATCCAACCAAATCTCCCAGAGGACCCGAAGTAACCTTTTAGCTTGTGAAAAGATGGAATAGCCGTTAACCACGTATCTTGCAAGAACTTCCACAGATACTGATAGAGGTGAGCTTCTGCAAACGTCAAAAACTTCCATCTGTCCTCCTTTGGAGTGGGATGAGGAGCCCAAACATTGAGACCAGTTTGAAAACTCTCTATGTAACCTCTGCTTGTGTTTTCATGCCCAGCAGCAGGACAATGTCAGGAAAGGTGTGTAGTAGCAACAGTGTGCTCCACGCTCGGAGAGTGGTGGATCAGCTACGGGTGGAGGCTGGCATGGAGAGAATTAAGGTATGTGGGTTCACCCATGGGTTCAGTCTGCTTTGGTCAATCTGTGCTCTGCACATCGCATGATAGTCTATAAGGATGTTAAGTCTGGGATGACTGCTTTAACTTTACTAAGTGGAGTTTTTGGATCGTTATGAGCATTTCCAGGTGCAGACCTGGACCAGGACCAGCTTTTCTTGTTAAATATTTAAGAATATCATAAGTCCATCTGATAGCAGTTCCTCTAAATGGTGTTTGAATAAGCAATAAAATGTCACTATCCGTTTCGGGTCCTTGCAGATCTCCTTGGTAGCAGCAGAGCTGGTCCAGTACTGCCAGGACCACAGGCATAGCGACCCTCTGATCACGGGCATCGTCACCTCTGCCAATCCATTCAAAGACAAGAAGACGTGTGTGCTGCTCTGAGAGTGGTAGAGTAAGCGTAGCTTCTCTATTGTACCGCAGAAGTACTAATTTAGATGCAATGATCCTTAAGATAATTCCCCAGCTGGTAGAAATAAAGGGTTTAGAATCAACACCGAAAAGATGCTGTTCTGTTCCCAATCCTTGATCATTACTTTTTCATCAGAGAAAGTCTCTCAATGAAATATTCCACGTGAATTGTGCACTAAGTCAGTTATTACAAAAATAAGCTCCGTTCTCTCTGGAAGCGTTGATGATGAAGTGAGGAGAGGGTCAGCAGGTAAATCTGTCACACGTCACATCCAAGTCATCATCATCGGCGGTCACTTGAAGCAACCAGGACTGTCCACTGGATTGTCTTCTTGGGGGTCTTCAGATGGCTGTCGAGGCTGATCTGTGATCCACAAACTGTAGTGCAGTGTGGACAGGGGAAAGCGGTGTGTGGTTGAGCAAGTTCCACTGCCGAGGTCTTGTTTGAATTCTTTTTGTTAGGGACTTCCTTGTTTGACCTTACTGCGATGGGGGACCTGGCATTGCTCTCAGTTTGAGTTTGATCCTTCCAAACTTAGGTCTCTGAGATGAAGCCAAATCAAAACTGCTATTCTACACCCAAAAAAAAGATGTACAGATGAACTTGGCTATAAGATATCATTGCTGTAGTATCTGTTTGTTAGTCAGAGCAAATTTGCATCTTTAGACTCACCCCTATAGGTGGCATCCTTTTGCATTCGGCTGCCATGGTGAAGATGCAAAGTCCCATGTGCTGTCATTTGTCCTGGAAAGGTCCTGCTTAATAGTAACCACTAAAATGGGCAAACAGAATATCATTCAGGAGCATAGATTAGCTAAGAAAGCATTAAATAGCTATAAGTCAATCTTCACAAAGTTAGCTTTACTTAAGTTTATCTTATAAATGAATTCACGTTTTCTCCTCAATGCCTCTTGGTCAAACATTTATCATAAACAATCCACCAACAACTTTAATGCAATAATTTACATGATTCTTAAACCTAACCTTAGAAACCGATATGAAATTCCTCCATCCAATAATCCCAACAACTCTTGTGTAACTCTTCCGTGATCCACACCACGGTAGAAAAGACGATAGCTCAGAAACTAGATTTCCTGGTTGATACAGCGAGTCATTTATTTTGATTAGGGTGACAATAGTGCTTTACTTGAGGTGGCTCCAGTTTTATCATGCTTTTTGATATACTGTATGCATACGCAAATTGTAGATTGTATCATTTAGACTGATATATATTTGATCCTTTATAATTCAGATTATACATTGTGAAACGCGCGCGCACACACACACACACACACACTCACACACACACACACACTATACAAGGAAGGTACAATAACGACATGCTGAGGAAGTTTGATGGTATAGAGGCAGAGACACTGAAAAATGTCACGTGATTTAGCACTGAGTGCTGTGTTTCAAATGAATAGGTTCACAAATACATTCTACATGTCAAAACAGAACTTGATTAAGTCAAAGGTAACTGATACACTCACCATGTCAATGTAGAAAGACAAGGATTAGTTCACATTGGGACTAAAAAGGTGATCTTTGACACCGATGACTCCAACACCACGGAGTAACCATCTGGAATGTTTTGTGTTTTTTTTAAACTGGAGACGGACTCAGTCAGTTTATATAAATAAGAGAGTACTTTAGTTCACATTTCAAATAAATAGGACAAACCTTATCCAGGATTCAAGGCTCAAGAAAAAATTTCTTGAGTATCTCCTGTCTCCATTCTTTTTTCCCAATGAAACAGACAACCCATTTTGAACATAATGTCTTTGAAACCTGGCTTAGCATATTAGAAAATTTATTTTCTTTAAAATCACTGGGAAAAGCATTATGGGGGTATTGCAAGTTTGAACCCACCACAGGGTGTCAGGAAGGCCATCCAGCCTTAATCCATCACATGCCATCTAGGTCCATGTCAACCCCCACAATGTAGTGATTACTCATGACACATAGAAACAGAAAAAATCTCTACAGGACAAGCATTAGCAACCACAGAGTAGGGTTTTTTTAAGCCCAAAGATAGACTCCCAGTTTAACTCTCAATAGGGATGAAAGTCCCTACTTTGATATTATTAAGCCTTCATCTGTTTGTGCAATTTCATCCCACGTTAATTCAGAAACATTTGCAGGTCTTGGTTGTTCATTTTGGGGCTCTCCACAACTCCACGCACATATCTCCTGAGGCTATGGCTAGCAATCCACCCTTCACACTTAGCTGATGAAGACAGAAAGAATAAGTTAAAGTAGAGTAGTGTTTGGTGATTTTCATTAGATTATTGTCTGTCATGGTGACTAAACCTTATAAAACTTAACTCACAGTGAACAATATGAATGCAAACAATCTGAACTTGTAGATATGTGTTCTAATCAATGTGCAACACTAACCCCATTAACCCCAGTCTGGTGACGTAACGTGCATAGTGTCCTTGGAGGGGCGCAAGGGAGATGTACCTGAAGAAAGATGGACATAACAACCAACACAAACCAAAATCTGAGAAAATCTCCTAATGAATAAACACAAAATCATAGCAAAATCATACCAAATTATGATGATGATTATCAGCACAGACTATAAATCAGTCAAAAGCCGAGATGGATAGATAACATTAGATGAACATTTTCCATTATGGAAATTGCAAAGCCTTACCTTGATGGTACAATCGGATGAACAGGTATAGAGGCTGCCAGAAGACCTGTGGATGCCCGTGACCAAAGAGGTGTGTCCCACATCAAACTGGGACAGGTTCTTTAAACACCCTCCCTGCATGGAAAATGTATGGAGCATGCCCCTGTTGTCTCCTGCCCATACCTCATGACCACTGTAGCTCATGGAAAGCAGGTAGGAGCTGAGCTGGGAACAGAATAATGGGGGGAAGGTTGAACTCTATCATGTTGTATACAAACAGACATGCGCACATACATGTATACAATAAGACAAACTAAATTCTCAGTGATTGATATTTTGATCATAATTACAGTGAGTATGAGTGTGTCTTTATGTTTACCTTGAGTTTCATAAGGGCTTTACCCGCCCTGCGGTCAAAAATAGCCACAGTGCGGTCCTTGCTCCCTGAGATGATGTACTGTTCATCTGCAGCCAGGCACATTACAGCATTATTATGGAGAAAAAGGCTCTTCACCAGTGGCTCAGGTGCTGCAACACACATTTGTGATAATGCAAACATCAGATACTCAATGTGTGCTTGAATAATTTCTTTCTTAGAGAACTGTTAATATCTAAGTAATTTAAAAAAATGAAATGTAATATATTCATCGTTAGAAAAGTCTCACCTAACCATTGATCAATCAATCAGATGATGCTGACTCATTAGCACATTTTCAACATATCTAGAGCAAATTATTTTTAAGTATAGAGGTCAAAACAAAAGACGAAATTAACCCTTCACCTCTGGTGTCGTAGATGCTGACCCTCTTGTCAAATGTGCCAGCCAGCAGCACATCCGTCTGACAGGAAAGACAGAGAACAGCAGCCTGAGCTCTTATTATGCCCCGCTCTGCCCCGCCTGCCTCCAGGTCCCACAGCTTCACTGTGCTGTCGAAGCTCCCTGAGGCCAGTAGGGGACCTTGAGATGCCAGGCACCACACCCAGCCTCGATGGGTGCTCAAGAAGCCCTGCTGCCCCCCTAGTGTACACAACATCTTGCCACTGGAGCCCTCTTTCAAGTCCCACAAGATAACATTCCTGTCCCTGGAGCCTGAAGCACACACTGCCCCCTTGTCCCCGATCAACAGTACTGAATTCACCTGAGCAAAGTGGCCAGAGGAAAGAGCGATGCGTTCTAAGGATGGTGGTGGACTTGGGGTTCTCGGAGGTTGATCTTGATGCACCTCCATTTCCACCTCTCTATCACCCAGATACCTGGGGTCTGGCAGGTCTTCATGGTTCTCAACTTCATTAACCACTCTTTCTCTCCCCTCGTCGTGATCAAGCACTTCTCTCTCACCACTGTCTTCCCCCATTTCTGCTGCAGCTTGCTCCCCTGGCCTCTCTTCCAAGTCCTCCCTCACTCCTCTCTCTGGGTACCTTCCTCGGTCTGGCTGCACCTCTCCATCCTCCCCATCCAATGGAACCTCCATCATTTCAGGAACACCAAAGGCTACCTCCTGTGCTGCAATTCCCACCCCATCTTCAATGCCGATCCGAGCATCTCGTCCCCCAGCTTCTGGTTCCTCATCTTCCCTTGGCTGTCGTGCTTCTCTCCCTCTCTCCCCGTTATTTTCTTGGGTCTGTCTGGCCACCCAGTCTGTCTGGCCAGCCCAGCAGTTTATCAGGCGCTCCATTTCTAGGCAGGCAGTAGGCCAGTCAAAGTCCTCCCTTGGACCCACAGGGAAGCTAGCTTGGGAGCCTGTTAGCCTGCGTGCTCGGAGCTGCCATGCTGTGCTGTCCTTACCCACATAACCCAACACATGGCACACCTTAACAGAGAGGAGTAAGTCTTAAGTTATGTTGTTATTCCACTGATGTACAAGAAAAGGCCAATTAAGTGCATCCTCAATCATTGTTTTTGGATCCATAGCTATTTTATCACATCTTACAGGTCAAATCAAACAACTCTCAGGTAAAAGCGTGCTGGCATAAAGGAAACAGTTTGAAGCCCATGTATCATACTGGCATTCAAGGAAAATGTACATAATTACTTTAAATACTCAGTGTTGGGGTAATGGAAAATAAAGTCAGACTGTAAATATTTCTTTAAAAATATGCAGGTTTGATATACCAAAGATAATGTAAGAAAACCAGGAGAGCAAAAACAATAATTTTGAAAAAACATTTAAAAATACTTTGGAAAAAAAAGCCCGAACTTCTTATTTGCAATGATAATGTCCTCTACCCAACTCTTCCTCCCACACACTGGCTACTGACACAAACTAACCTTTGGTAGCACAGTGATGACACACTGGGCAGGGAGATGTGAGGCAATGCGGGCTACTATCTCCCAGGGCAATGAAAGCAAACCACTGATCTCAACAGAAGGAGAGGGGCTAGATTCTGCTGTGGAAGGACAGGGACCTGCTAGAGGACTAGAAAAAATATGGGTTCGAGGTAAGAAAAATGAAACACTGTCCAAAATAACAAAGAGAACTTGTCACTTGTGTGTATTCCATCAAATTAGGGTTAAAAGGTGAACGGACTCGTTTTTCATTAAGTAAATGGTAAATAGTAAATGAACTTGTTTTTATTTAGTGCTTTTCTAGTCAAGCAACCACTCAAACCATCATCACATGCCTTACATTATAACATGGTTTACAACATGAAAGGTTACAACATGAAGTTATGGAAAATAGGGTTCTGAGATAATTCAATGTGATTATCAAGATATTTGAAAATGAACATATTTTGATACACAAATATTTTTAAAAATCAATAATAATAATAGTAAATGGACTTGTCCTTTTACAGTGCTTTTCTAGTGTAAAGACCACTAATAGTCTATTATTTGGAATTTCTCATAAAAATGGTCTGAAGTATTTGAGGGAGTATCATTTAAAAACTATTTTGGGCTTGATATTAGATAACCCTAAACAGCTCTATGGGATGAACCTAAGCTGGTGTCCAGAATTAAGTAATTTTGAATATGCAAGGACATGTATCATGGTATACAGACGGATGACACATTTAAGGAAAAACATGCGATGTTCGGCCACCTCGAGCCTCCAGAATAGCTTCAGTACTCCTTATCAGATTTTACAAGTCTCTGAACTCCCCTGGAGGGACGGAGCGCTACTCTTCTAAAAGATATTTCCTCATATGGTGTTTTCATGATGGTGGCGGAGAGCACTAACGTGTCAATCCAAAATCTACTATAGGTAATCGATTGAGTTGAGATCCGGTGACTGTGAAGGCTACAAGTAAGATATACATCATTATAATACTCATCAAACCATTCAGTGATCCCTAATGCCCTGTGAGTGGGGACATTGTCATCCTGGAAGAGACCACTCCTATCGGGATAGAAATGTCTCGTCACAGGATAAAACCGACCATTCAGAATAAGTTTATATTGATTTAAAGTTATCCTTCCCTCTCCGGCAGGGTTGGGTAACATGATCCATAAAGGGATGGTGTGAATGCAGGTCTTTATTCCAACCAAGCAGTTGCACCTGATTCTATTAGTCAACCAATAATATATGCTAAGGAGTTTGATATATAGACTCGTGTATGTACCTGCATTGTTGGAACAAGGACTTGAACCAACAACCGCCCTTTCTGAATCATGCTGACCAGCACTGCTCTAAGGGACCAAATGGATCCAAACAATACCAGGAAAATGCCCCCCCCCATGCAGCATTACAGAGCCCCCAGGATCCCTGACTGTAAGGACTAAGCATCCAGGATTTCCTTTCATGTGTCACCCATCAGTATATCAATAAACTTGTGATTATTGTGAAAGCATTTTCCATGTTACTAATGGAAAGCCTTACCCTAGCAAATTAGGTCTGGGATTTTCACTGGTTGGAGGTCTCACAGAATCATGAAGTGCTCCACCCTGGTCCTCTGTCCTTTGTCTCTCTAGTCCCGTCTCCTCTTTCTCCATGTTCAGCCAGGTCTCAGACATCACGTTTTCTTCTCTCGGCACAACACAGCCAACCCAACAGATTAGCTAGTTGACTGATTTTAGGAAAGCATTCACCCACGTCTGACTATGATTCAGTAGATTCGTTATGCTACAGAAAGACATAAGCAATGCAATGAAACAGCCGTTATTAGCATGTCAAATAAAAGACAAAAATACTTAGCAAACTCCTCCCTTAAAAAAGAAAGTTATGGATAACTATAACGTTACTTAAGATAAATAACTTACCACTACTCCGTTTATGCACACTAGTTTTGTATGACATTTCACTTGATAGCAATCTTGCTCATGGTATCCAGGGGGTAATTAACAAGAATAGACTTTGTTATGAACAATAAACCACCATGCGGCTTGAATAATTTCTAATGAGTCTTGTTATCGGAGGTTTCGGCCCGGCACGGTTCGGGAGGGTCCTGTAACTGCTGCTCTGTATTTACCAACCAGCCACTGATAACAGACACAACACTAACGTCATTGAATTCACAATGTTATTGACGGTATTCATATTTTCGTTACAGCCAAAATATCCACCATTGTTTTAACTTGAGATTTTCACAATAATTGAATCAAAAACATGTCAACTGACAAATCTTCGACAAACAAGATCAGATAAACTACAAAAAATTCAAATTACCGCTTCCGGCGTAGAGAAATGTCGTCATCAGCTCTCCTCAGGGCTGAATGGATTTAAGCAACGCCTGGCACCCTGTGATCACATGACCTCTACATATCAATAAACCTGCACTACGCTGCAGAATCCACGACTGACTCACGCCAGGCCAGCTCGGACCAGGGACCTGTTCGATGGGGTTGGGTCGGACATGACCGGACTGGAATCAAAATGCTGACACCGCTCGGTCGACTGGTTATCACCTAGTCGGGTCTCTATAAACGAGTGTACCCAAAAGATCAGCTGCCTGTCGCTGCCAGATAAACATGAACAGATGCTTTCTGTGAAGTAGTCATGTCGGTTTGCCAAGCGACTAAAGAAAATTATAATTTTTATGTTTGTGGTTGGTTTGAGTGACGGGAGATTTAGCTGTCTATATTGTGCAGTAGAGGACCTACCAGACTGATGATTGAGCATTTGCCCTCTCCGACAGGAATAAAACTATTAAATCTCGAAACGAATGACAACCTGTCCAGGGTGTTGCCACGCCTTCAGCCCAATAGGCGCTGGGATAGGCTCCAGAATGACCTCAACACCCGATTTCGGATAAGCGGCAGACAATGGATGGAGGTCTATGAATTTCATGAAGAATTTATGTACACCATCATATGCATCGAGATTACAAAGATTTCTTCTTTGCCGTTGATTCTTCTTCTTTACCCATGTGAAATTTTGAAAAGTGGAAGTTTCAGATCACTCTATTGGTCCAGACAATACTTATTCTGTGTATTTTAATGGATTATAAAATGCATTGGAAAAGTATAATCTGAACCCCCTAACGCTAATCCTCAAGCGTGACCTGAAATGTTAACTTTTGGCTCAATGAGGTTTCTATCATGCATACTTCCACTTGAACCTGCATCGTCTCAAGAGTGGATGTTCAAGTTTCTAAACTTGCTGAATCGTAAGAAAAAACATGTGCGTATGAAAAGCATGAGTTCCTGTAACTAGGTAATATTTTTCTACTTTTTGCATGCATTTATAGTGTAATAATAATGAGTATAAAGTAGGACACAGCCAACAGAATTTGTGTTGGAGGGAAAGAGATGCACTTCTTAAATTCCTCCCTATGTTATGTCCCACCTGTTTCACTTGGAATTGTCACCAAGTCGAAATGCATGTCCCCTGTGATGATATCCATAACATCAAAGTTGGATCATGCTTATTTCTAGGATCCTAGTTCTGTTACAGTCCACACATTCACCTCGTATGACGCCTAGATACAGACAACAAAGGACACCCTCAATCCCTCAGCTGAGGAAGAATGGGGGGGACCACTGGGAGAGCCTCAGAGGGAAGTCTCTCCCAGAGCAGATAGCAGGGTAAAAGGCACTAAGCTAGGAAAGTGGACCATGTGGGTACCAGGCTGAAGATCCTGTCCATTGATCTTAATTCAATGGATTTTTTGTGGAATATTAGTGCCAGGAGGATCAGCTTACAGTGTGTCGTTTGTGTTAAATTTTAGTAAACCGACTCTCGACCAATTCTCTATAAGAATGCTATTGTCTGTATTACTGCTTGGGTAGAGCATGACACCAACAATGACAAAGTCAGAGGTTTAGAGTCACATCAGAGCCACATATAGAAAAACTGTATTTCACTTAGAGTCAAGCCAAAATCTATTTGATGGACAGATCGAACTCTTTGCTAGCCCAACTGCGTTGTCTAAGTACAGCAGCTCCAAAGACCACTGCGACTCTATTCTATCTTAGGATAGAATAGTCCTCCTACAATAGAATGGGTTAAACGCAGGGAACACATTTCATTTCAAGAATACAATGACCAAATAAAGAGGCTTTGATTTCAAAGATAATACTCATTGGAAAGCATACAAAACTGGCACACCTCTGGTGAAAGAGAAATCACCACACTTCAGTTGATTTCCAGCTTGATAGAAAACCTTTTATTTTCCCCCATTCACAAAAGTAAAATAGAAAGGGATAAAATAGTTAACGTCCCATCTGCACCACAGTTGAGAAATAATATACCAGTACTACATCCAATTCATTCGCCAGACTGATTTCAGATTTAAAACAAAATTATGAATGAGATCTTCACATTCTTTCCCTTCTTCCCTATGGTATGCACCAAGCTGTCTCTCACTCTCAGTCCTACCACTTCAACATTAAATGAAGAAAAAAACAAAACAAAAACAAATTTCTTAAATGGTCCGCTATAAAACAACGAAAACAAAAAACTCTTTAAACAAAAAGAAAATTGCAGGAAAAGAAACTTTTAAAGTCTAAAACATTTGTGCACTTAGACACAAAAAATTAATAAAAACAAAAAACAAATAAAAAAATCTCATGAGCTTCAAAATAAGAAAATAAATAAAAAACCCTCAACTTGTGGAAAACCTTACATTTTAGGAAGAGAGTGCGTTTGTGTATTGAAGTTGGCGTACGGCTACATTGCGAGTGAAGCCTCGACTTATCACCCATTATTTATGGTGTAAGATCAGGGTCACCCTTAAGCATTTGTGCAATGAATGATTTAATAGTAAAATTATTTTTGTGCACATCTGTTCTACTCATGACCCGAGAGTGGCCACCCATCCCTCAACATTTGTCAATCAGTTAACCCCTGGGAACATACCATTATATTTATTCACCCTTTGGGGTGGAGCGGCTTACAAAAGCGTTTTAAGATCCAAAATTATTTTGCAATAACCTATCAAACATAGGTTACAACAGCTTTGTGCTGAAATAAATGCATG
>OMLC01066221.1:0-21220 GCA_900302585.1 Regalecus glesne | reverse complement strand
ATTTCATTTAAAGACAAATTATATATATATACACACACACACACACATAGGTGTGTGTGTTTGTGTAAAGATGATTTTGTATTTGCTGAAAAAATAAATTGACAGTTGACCAGCATGACCCAATCTGACCTACACAAGCATCAACTCCTGGCCTATTGCCATTATTCATTTTGGTGCAGAATAAACAGACTGAATGAATGAATGAATCAGGCCAATAAATAATCAATGTATCAATAAAAAAAAGACCTTTTAATCAATCAAGCGGCCATCCCGTCGTTTCGGCAGGGCACTTCTAGCTGTTGCACCGGAGTTGACACAAAGCAACATGTATCCTCGACCCTAGTGCGTCCAGTGTTGCGCATACTGCTTATTCCCGGAGGACGACGCGCTACACTTAAATTACCATTTAGAACCACAACCAAGCCTGACACCCCTACAGACACGCCGGGGACCAATGAAGCGCTCCTCGCTTCCTTACTGAGCAAAGTGAAAGTTGTTGAAGTGTCAGCGGAAGCTTGATCTCGCAACAACGCGACCGCATTTTCTTTTCCCTCTTTTAATTCCACTGTAGCCCAGATCAGAAGACACACGCGGTGCAGAGAGAGAGAGAAAGAGAGACAGATGTGACAAGGACTTCTTCAGCAATGCCTCCATCTCTTCTGCGACCACACAGCGAGACCTGTTTTGCCTTTCCAGATTTAGTCCCGCAGTGAATATGGTTCAAGGATGACCAATGGTGGTGAGTAGGAGGCCAGACACTAGCGCATTTTAGTCCCCGTGTCTATTTATTCTCATGATTGGATGAAAAATCGCAGTTGATCCACGATCGATACGCACTAATTTAGCGACACGTTCGTGGGTTATCTTCACATGTGTGTAATGGGATGTGTGCTCAAAGTTTTACCGTAGTGTCTAGGTGCCAAGGTCCTACCTACGTTCCGGAAGTGAGGAAGGGAGGGGGCGCAGGTTTGATTTTAAAAGTTTAACCAGGGAATCTCTCAAATGACGACTTTTCTCCGACGCACACAAGGACAGAAACTAGATGGATTCACAGGAACCAACCGCCCAGCGGCCGCAATTTACGAAAATCGCTCGTCTTCTCGATTGAATTGGAATCGCCTCGGTGAACTTGTCCAGCGGTGGTCTGGTCGTTCAACAGAGCAGAACCGGGATCTGCACGTCGCTGCTGTTGAGAGTGGTGCTCAGAGGCTGCTTAATGTTGTCTGCTTTGACCTAAGGGCGAGTCTGACAGGAGAGACAGGACACTTTTATTATGCTGCCTGTGTGTGGGAGAAAAGGGAAGGAAATGAGTGGATTGTGGCTTCAAAAGGTCAACAGCACGATTTATGTACTGCAGTATTGTGTTTAATGATGGGATTTCTCTCTCTACCCCCCACCCCCCCACACACACTGGGGTGTGCAGCCTATTCTTGGCATCACTCTCTTCTTTCTCCTACCTCTTCCAGTAGTTCTTTCCTGTGACAACAAAAAGAATCTCAGCACCATCAGAAACGATTACATCATCGCCGTGTCCACTGAAATCAGCAGTCTTGTAAGTAAACCTACACACGCATTCACATATAGAGTAAAAACCTCTATGAGTTGCTTATTGAGTCTGCCTTAGAGTTAATAGAACCACTAAGTCCTCACACTCCACAAGAGCAATTCAATAAATGACTTCTTTCTGTTTTATTATCCAGTACAGACACAGGCGTCACTGTTAAAGCCCGACTGGCAAAATAGTGCATCCTGTTTTATTTTAATGAATGACAGAGTTGACTCATTTTCATGTAGTGCTTTACATCATATGAATCACATTTACCGAGCATCGGTCGGATGCCTTTTCCTGATGCTCCGTGGCAGGATTGAACCCGCGATACCCCATCTGGAGGCATGTGCTCCACCACTGAGCCACTGCAGCCCCAGAGCACATCCACATCCTCCAACGCTAAAAAAAACATAAATGTAAAAGTTGAAATGAAGCATTTAATAGGGGCGTCATAGCTCAGTGTGTAGAGCGGTCGTTTGACAATCGTAAGGTTGAAGATTCGAGCCCTGTATTTGCAGAGAAGTGTGTCGAGGTGTCCTTGAGCAAAAGACTGTTCCTCTAACTGCTCTACCCTGTGATGGTTTGGTGACCTGTACAGAGTGTGTCCCCACCTTTCACCCAATGATGACTGAGATAGGTTCCAGTTCCCCCGTGACCGAGTTTTGGAAAAGCGGTTGACGATGGATGGATGGATGGATGAAGTATTTATCTCCGACTCATCCATATTTACTGAATGATAGCTCTCTCAACATGCTCACCTTAAATGAGCAATCTCACTCCGTCAACACATGCACACCAGTCATCACCACTAGAGATGAATTCCATTTGTTGTTGGAAAAGGCTTTAGCATAAACACCATATCAATTTCATGTCAGTTATATAGATATACACACAGAAACACAGAAACCATAAATATCCCAGCAGTTGAGGTACAGTAGAAGAGCACATCTGCATACCTGTCCTTATGACACACATGTAGTGCAGTGGTTGTCTGTATGTCATCCGGTGATGCTCAGTAACCTTGCAGGCCTGTCCGGTTCAGTCAGCTGTCTGGCAGATATGAAGAACTGGATGGCAAATAATTAACCCCGATTAAAATGAATGAGAAATGGGCCCGGACCAAATGCAGCAGGCACTCCTCAGCAACATCCAGTCTGCTGCTAATACCCACCGTGAACCACTAACGGATACCCAAGTGTCACATGGCAGCTGCTCACTGCTCCTATACAATAGGATGGGTTGGATGCAGAGAACCAATTCCACCGGTAGAAATGAATTTATACTGTCCCTATATGGCTTGATCCAGAGGACGATGTAAAAAAGCTCATTCAAACACACTTCAATCCCCTTGGCAGATTGAGTCCCCAGATAAGAATAAAGTATGTTTTCAAGGAAACAAAAACGTATCTGAACTTCCTCAACTTCTGGCTACTACTGGTGGAAAACCACAGCTATCTGAGATAACTGACCAAAAACCCACAAGTGCTGTTTGAACACAGTAATAATGACGGTTTGTGGCCTGTTATTGGTTCAGTGGACTAACACACATAGACAGCAATCTTTACCACTTCTCTTATCCCAGTCCCCCTGAAACACTTCCCCAATGAGACTCACCCCAAAATTAGCACCTCTTCCCCAAAAGAAGTGACACTGAAACGGCTCATATGTGTTTCTCTTTAGAATAATTAGTGGGAAACAGTCCTGTAATTACCTGAAACCCCTCACTCTGGGTGACCCGATGGGGAAAAAGGGTATTGGCTGTTTTATATGATCCTGAGTCGTGTCACTGCTAATCATACTTTCTCATTTTATAATTCCTCTAGGAGAAAATTATCAAAAACATATCGCAAAACCTTACCTGCAGAAAGCTGAAATACAACCCCCCTGACTGCAAGCTGAACATTGTGAGTATTGAGTTCTACCAGCACTCAGTTGACATGATCCCTAACTCCACACTTAGTTTGCATGGTGTGAAACTTAGCGTCTGGTCTGCCAAACAGAATGGGTCAGAGGGGGTACTTGTACAATTAAGAAGCTTGGGGGTGTCTGGTATCACCAGATTTCCCCTCTTGCATCCTGGGTTCTATAGTGTCTGATTTGCCATGCTGCACAAGTCACTCACGTTTACTTCTCAAGTTACCCTCACCCTTTTACCCTGGTAAATGGGCTGCATGTCTACAGCATTTCCTCAGTCTACCAACCACGCAAAGAGCTTTACCATATAAGCCTCACACACACATTCACACGGGTTGTACTCAGTCATCGCTATTCTCACTCAGATTTCTGTCTTTCTAACTGCAACACAGGTAAACTGTGTTTTAGGCAGTGGGTAACTATTATCTGCAACCAAACGAACCTCCACTACTTCTGTTATGATTCCCCAACAGATGAAGAGGGGGTGAGAGCTGCTGCATTTCTAAAAGTGTGCACATGGGGGCATCAAGGTGGCCAATGAAGCACATGTCATGTATCCACGGGCCTGATTAGCAGTAGCTCAAGGTACAATATTGCCTTGGTATGATTGTACCTTGTTCTTGGTAGCACATCTTTCCCTGCTCTCCACATCCTGTTTCTGCCTCCAGGTCTCTGGTTTCCTGTCTCTGCCAAGAGCTGACGTATGAAAAATATGTGTTGAAGAAAAAAAAGAGAAAGATAAAAGCATGCACATCAGTTTTCTTATTGTCATGCTTGATAACCTATTTACCTAAGTGAATCATAAGTGCAGGTAGGTGTGATGTTTCCAGTGAGACTTTCCTTCCTGATCTACCTTGTCACAGTTGACACTAAAGCCGTGTTTGGAAGAAAATCGCTTCAAACACGCAGGAAAAAAAATTTTTTTGCAAGACAACTGGTCATTTAACTGATGATTTCTGTGCTGTACATAACTTACTTTGTTTAGCATCCAGGGGTGGCATAGCTCAGGAGGAGAGAGGTCATCTTATCATCAGAGATTGATGGTTGGATCCCCGGCCCTTGTAGAAAGCATGTCAAAGTGTCCTTGATCAAGACACTGGACCCCTAACTGCTCCCTGAGCGCCACACTGTGGTTGCACTCACTGCTCCTACATAATAGGATGGGTTGAATGCAGAGAGCAAATTACACAGGCCCGGGTCGTGTGGCAAATGAATCACTTTCACTTCATCCATTTTATAGCTGAGGCACTTAACATCAATAATGTACTTAATATAACTAAAACCTATAAAAGACATGTGCCTCTGTTCTGCAGGATCTGGTGAAATCCATCTACAATATGACCTGTGCACTGGTGAATCTCAAAGTAAATGGGACAAAGCCACTGGCAAGTACTGTGTTTAACTCACTGGGCTGTGGCTGCCGTGAAAAAGAGGTTAGACTCACCACACACGCAAGCTAACAATTGTTGTTTTTTTCTGTGTCAGCAATGCACGTTGGACATCACACCATAACAGAGTTACAAGTTATGATTTTAGTCACCACACGGAGGGCTCGAAAAGGACTCTATTAGATGTTCTGAAATTAAATTGCAAAGCAAATATTCAAACAGTGGTGATGGCAGCGTTCACAGGTTGACTATTTAGCATATAGAATCATTAACGTAGTTGACTATTCCCTGACCTCTCCCTGTCATAACAGCGGCCATCTGGTTTATCCTGTGAATGCTACATATTATGCAAATATTATCTGGGTGTAAAACATACCATATTTTGGTTAAAGGCATACCAGCGCAAAAGGTCCACCGTTATGCAAACTTTTATATTCTAATGAACCCACTCTGAGCCAGACTGTGGCATGGTTATTGAGTGACAAAAATAACGACAGTTAAGGTTTGCAAATGGCTCTTTTTCCAAATAAAATGTGACTCACTGATAGATATCCGAGCCAACACACACCGAGAGAGTCTTGAAACACAAGCCATGATATCATCTCATTAGGTCCCAGTAGAACAGAAAACTGATTAAAAAAAATGTACCTGGAGCAGATGAGATATTTGAGCTCTTCAAATGATTTATGAATAGTGTCATCATTTCGTACACTATACCTCTGAGTTTACACCGTCCAGAAAGGGAAAGAAATGTTGAGATGCTTTGCATGCTGCTTTGCTTTTGGCTGAATAGGTTTTGTGCGAAGTCCAAATTTGGCAGCTGTATTTCCGAGTCAAGAAAGACGCCAGAATGGCATCAATGTAGAAATTCTACATTTGTTTTTGCAACAAGGTTATTTAGCCTCTCCTCCCACACTCTCCTTAAGCCTATGCACTTGTTGTACACCGCTCTGGATAAGAGCATCTGCCAAATGCCTGTAATGTAATCTCCAAACAATTTTCTTTATCAAGGCACAAACAAAACCATAACCAAACGGATTGTGCTTGACGCTTTTGGCCTAAGCCAGAAAGTGATCATTTATGTTTAGGGTGACTAAACTACACAAACTGTTTCCACATTTGCAACTCTGAAGTGAACTCTTTGTGTTACTAATTTGGAAAATTTCCTTTTTATTGTTTGGCTGTACAAACAAAACCTGCAGGTTATTCCTGACCCACAGCCAAAGTCTGAGTCACAAGGCAGAGTAGGACCAGGACAGGTGAAATCTTAAGATCTCGATTCTTTATGACTTTGAATAATTTGATTTGGTCTTCTAAAACCAAAGCTGTCCAGCTTCACACCAGACAATGACTTGTTGCCCTATGTTGTCATAGTGCTGACAGATTACCCTGCTGTGAAGCTGCTTTGACCTGTTACCAGTATTCACTCTCGCAAAAGGCCAACACTTAAATGCTGATGTGCAACTAAATTTCTCGCCAATTGATAACAATCAAAAGGCATACTTTTTATTGTGAAAAGAGGTCCTTTTAAAGAATCATTTTGCCAAACGATGTAGCTGTTTCTCTCTGTTTACTTCTGCCCACTACAAGGGAAAGACTAAACAGCTGACGATAGCGAAGAGAAGAACGCTCTGCACAGTAAAGGCAATCCTGGATTCAATGACTACGTGCTACCAAATACTGGCCTCTATGCTGCCCTGAGAACAACTTGTTGAACATTGTGATGTGACTGACCAAGATGAAACTTGCTCAGATGAGCCCTGCTAAAGGTCCTGTGCTAAGGAACCCATCACTGCATAAGAAGAGGAAACATGCGCTTAACATCAGCCGTCCGGTCTGTTGGTCCTGCTGCAGCTGGTTCAGATGCTCTATGATCACGTACACACACACACGTACGCACACGCACGCTTCGTTTAGTTTTTTTCTAGCTATGTAGAGAACAGTCATTAAGCCAAACGGGTGGGGGATGCAATAATTCTTACAGGGTCTGACCTTATAATATGCTGGTAATAAAGATATAGGTTAATCTTACCACTTTCTATACTGGATTTACAAGAATGTATAACCCCACGTTACCTCAGCCCTATGTAACTGAGCCTGAACTCTTACACCTTCGCACATGCATGCATAATGCACATTAAAGAAGACAAAATAATATAAGAAATAGCAGCTTACCAAGGAGTGAATGGAGGACTGAAGGTTGATAAGGTTGAAACTCTCACAATCAGAATATCCCTTGTGGCACCACAGAGCTGGGGCAACATAAGGGATAGCCCAGGGAATTAAATATATGAAGTTGTTCTTCGTCAGCTACTGAAAGAAAACAACATTAAGCCTTGAGTTTAGGGTTTTTAGTTAGCGCAATGAGTGAGAACTATTTTTATTTTCTAGTGTAAGTCAACGTTCCAAATACTATGACTATTTCTTGAATTCTGTATAAACTAAGCAATTACAACCTGGGAAGATGAAGCCACTGAGATGCCATTTTGATTTCACTTTGGAAGGTATGGATGACTAATCCTGGCACATAATAACCTGCCATGGTTATGAAGCTTTTCTTGTTTATGGTGTGTTTTTTTTAGGATGAGTACCAATACTGTCAATACTCCGCTAAAGATAACATTGTGTTTTATAATGAATGTATGTGAATGACAGTTTAAAAGCATATCCTGACTCAAGATGGATGGTTTTCCAGAGGGCTTCTAAAATTGTTATGTACTCTGATTTTGTTCGCCTGTTTGCTTGTGAAACTCCCCTTGGGGACCTTCTGATCAACTGAAATGCCTTTTTTTGTGAATGTTGTTGTTTAATATCCTCTGTCAGTGTATATAAGAAAAAAGAAGCAGCTTTCTCCTTCCTTGAGGAACCATGCTTAGTCCACATGTACACTAAGCTCCAATGTAAAATGGATGTTTTTCAGTGCTGTAAGAAACATTATTTAGCAATACTTTATGTACTTAATAACCCAGGGTATAAGAATCACAAATATATTTTTGTATATAACAGTTGTAGTGCCTCTGTGCGTTTCATTGTTTTATGACCAAAAAAAACAACCCTATACCTTCTCACACACTCAGACATGCTCTCACTCGCCCCACCATCTGAGCTGATTTTTTTCTGTTTAGAACCAGTGTTGTGGTGATAGCTTGTCATATAGATGCATTCCAATTATTTGTATTCTCCAATACATGTTTGTCCCACACAGAGCTAATCTTAATTCTAAACTCAGTGGTGACTGATATAGCAGTGTATCATATAGTCTCTCATAACCACACCTGTATGTGGTTTGCCCCCCTACAAAACTCCAAATCTGCATGTGTATGCTCCCATAACTGCACTCTCTCCTTGCAGTAGATCCCCACTGTTTAGTTGGCACCTAGAACAAAGTAGCTGACTTGGACACTACCAGAACATCATGTGGTTCAACAGCAAAGGCTGTGGATCTCATAACTACCTCAATCACCCTGACTGGATTGTATAAATAAAAGTGGCATGGTGGTCCAGTGGTTAGCCCTGTTACCTCACAGCAAGAAGGGCCTGGGTTCAAATCCCAGGCTGTCTGTCCCAGGTCCTTTCTGTGCAGTTTACATGTACTCCCCATGTCCGTGTGGACTTCTTCCAAATGCTCTGGTTTCCTGCCACTATCAAAAAGACATGCATGTTAGGGTTAACACTCCTGCCTGTGCCCATCTCTTCTCAAACCAAAGCAATCACTAACTAACCCAAGTACAAGAGCATGCGGGCAGCAGACTAGATTTCTACGACTTGGGTAAAAAGGACACGTGTACATGTTGGCTTTTTTTGCTGATGTATACAATCACACAAACAACACTATACTATGATAAACATTTCCGTGATTCTACTTGCTTAGTACATAGCAAACTCGTATTTTCATAGTTAGCATTTTATCAGATTGGATCAGAGCATACGACATATTTCCAATGATCTGATGAATCACAATGGGTTGCTCTACATACTGCCAGCTTGAAAGTAACTGAATTAAGGCATCTATGACTAGCTCATCACAACATCTCCCTGGACTTGTTATAGTCTGAATCCCCTCCTACACACAAACACACACCCATGCAGAAAGGGCAGCACCACAACATTCATCATAGAAGTTTATTGGTAGTGGCTATACATGGCAATAAGTGCATGAAAGTATCTGGGATGATAAGTCATGTTCAATATTGGCCAAAGCGTCCATCCGGTCAGTTTAAGCAGCATATATAGTAAAATTGTTTCGAAGCAGATAGGGGGTTTATTATGGTTGTCTATTCAAAGCACCAAGGGAAATAATCATAGTGACATAGCTGACAGGTGTTTGTTAATGAATGACAGAACAAGGTCACCACACACTTGTAGCTACAATGCAAAAAAGTCATTGTTCTTATGGTTTTGACAAAATTGCCTTAAGAAAGTAATAGTGGACAGGTGGATGTACTGTGTGGCGACCATTTCTCCCAATGTTTTCAAATCCTTATGCTGGCATTTCACTGAAGCTTTTTTAGTCAATTGATGGCTAATTGTAAAACCTCAAGTAGACCCTCTTTGTCTTCAGCAGTCCTCTAAAGTAGATGGTGGGGCAGTTATTATTCAGTTACATCCATGTAGTTACTGCATCTGTGCTAATACTGAGCTTGAAATATGCAAGCAGGGATTGGCCATTTGACCGTGGCAAAAGGAATCCAACAGTCATTCATAACAGGTATCCATGGCCTCACAGCATATACTGTCATCTGCAAATGTGTCCAAGCATAGGATGCCTAGTTTGCCTAGTTTGAACACCTTTTACACTACACCTGAGGTCAGGAAGAGGATGCCGATTTCCATGAAGCTTTCTGTTCCCTAATATAATTATACAGAAGCATGAGTAGCAGATTTGAAGTATAAGCAAATTTATGAGTAAATCCACCTCAGTGTTTTGAGCATTTAGAGCAAGCTACAAGTACATGATCAGTGCCTGCTAATAATCATAAAAAACCAGCTTGTTTAGCAGAATACTGATTCAAATCGGATTTGGGAAGGGGCCGCAGTAGCCTAGCAGTAAAAGCACGCATGTCGGAAAGTGACAAAACAAGCATTGCGGGCTCTATCCCACTGGGGGGCTCAGGAAAAGCACCTGGCCTTAATCCCCTATGCTCCATCTTGGTCTGTGTCCACCCCAACAACCTGGGGACCAACTGTGAAACGTAAAAATGAACATTTTACTGTATTGATAACATTTAGAACACATCCTTGCACCTAAAAGGTTTGATACAAAATGTAACAAAAAATGTGATTCTTCAAATAATGTGGAAAAGGCGCAGAAAACGCTTTTTCACTCTGAGTCAATCAGAATAAGAAAATAATCTCAGTGTATAAAACAAAACTCAATAGGGTTTTGATTCATGCTACACTTGAAAACCCTTGTTGAGAAGTGTCAAGGTTGTCATATTATGGTGGCAGTATGAATTATAAACAGGACTTGCCTAGAAGCAAACAGAAAATGCAAATGGGTCATGCCAATAACAAAATAGATATGGGTGGTTCCTATCAAATGAACATGAAACCCTTCCCGAGAGACCACCAATCTGCCTGCTTTTCACATATCACACACTCCCTTTCAGTAGTTAATCATATTGCACTTCAATGAGGGGAGACTTTGAATATGAGGGGATAGAGAGAAACATGAAGGGAGAGATGGAGTTCAGGTCACAGTAAACTGGGATTCAAGTGCTATCACACGCACTTTCTTTTTGTCTTTCCAAGGTTTATCACCATTTTCTCATTTCCAAAATGATTAAACTAGTTTCTCCCACCTCTTCACCCCCTTATACTACAAGTGTCCATTCTCCAAGGAGGATGCACTGATACCAGTCCCCATACAGATACTGTCAGCTTGGTCCCAATGTCCTAAATAATGGCTCAAACCAAGTAGAGACCAGATTCCACTTTATTTAATAATTTAAAATTGCACTATCAATTTAGGGTCATGTGAAAATAAAAATAAATTTTTCTCTCCTCTTGAGAAATGTAACATAATTTTGAATGTACCTTTGTGTGTGTATATGTGTGTCAGTGGGGGCCATTTTACTTCTCGTATGTTACATATGGTGGAGAATTTATTTCAGGGTATTGGCATATTCAGATGATGTGTTGCCCCTCTCCTCTATTCCCTTGTCCATCAGATGTACATTCTCTTGATTCCACATTCGCAGCAGAATTTGGCAGACTCTATAGGATACTTGGTACCACACGAATGGCAGAACTTGCTCTTAATTCCAACGTTGTCCACCTCATTACAAGCACTGGTACAATTCCTAAAAGATTGAGAGATGAGAAAGCATTATGAGATGAGAGAGCATATATCAAAATAATCCAAATAATATCTAAAATAATAATACAACATGGAACAGCTAAAAATTCATCATCATAATAATTTTTTACCTGCATATTTAAGCAATTCTAGCACAGCTATGAGAAAAGGGCCCTTTTAAAGACTCATACAGTATATGAATGTTGTGAAAATTGGCAACAAACAAAATCTCAAATTATATATGTGACAGGTGTGTCCCGGTTTAAACATTGGACATGAACCGTCAATGTGGAACACCTGTATCACAAATACTTCATATCTATCTATATATGTACATACCCACACAGAGTGTATGTATGTACGTGTATAGCTATCAGTCAAAACTGCTGAAAGCTACGATAAGCAATAAGTTACTCCCAGTAATGTGGAAGGCTTGCATACACTGCTGATCGCATTGAGTATCAATGGTGCAGTTTTATTTAACCACAGATGGACTGAAGTTGGAAAACTCTTAAGCTAACACTTATATACTTACACATCCAGAGGAAACAGAATATCGGAGACACTTTTGAATCTTCAGTGAACATTAATCTGATGAAAATTAAAAAATCACAAGCCTGTTGTTTGCTACACTTTGATAATCCTAGAAACAGGAAGGGAAGGCTGAAGAGCAGCTTGTGTGTGTGTGTGTTCTGGATCTATTTAACACTACCGTCTGCCATCAAATAGTAAGAAAATCACTTCATATGTTTTTCTTCTGGCAAATGTGTGGTCAATTGTCTCCAGGACATTTTTCTTCCGTCTTTAGAAAAAGTGAGGTCAAATTTGGAGATGATCACGTGTAGCTTAGCCACAATAAGTTCCTTCAAAGGAAATGGAAATTGGTTGCAATTGCATGCAATACAGTATCTAGCCTCAAGAGGCCAGCATATAACAATCAAAAGTGACCAGGAAGTTTAACCACCTTTTTGCAATACTATTTGCTGTTCTACTCTAAAATCAATCAGTTACCTGTAATTTTACCTCTCATGCAACTTTCTAATAGCTTTTTCCAATGATTGTAGCAAATAAAAAAAGTAATAAATGATGATGACCCACCTGTAGTTGTCTATATTGGAAACATTTCGCTTGTTTAGTGCCAACCCAGACTGAGTGTGCTTTGCAGGGCCATAGCCAGAGTTTGCCACCCGCGTCTTACTGCCCATGCTGAGGGATATGAGAGAAGAGAGCACAAGAGTAAGGGGAAATGAGTCAATTTTATTGCTACTTTAATGGGTTTGAAAAGATGATTGAAGCTTTTCAAAGCTGCAATTAACTTGATTGGCAAAGAATGATGGATCATCGTCAAAATGTGTAAACCTACCACCAAAACAACAGCCAATGCCATCCTTTTTCTTTCCTACTCATCTCACACCTACTCCTCAACAGCTGCATGCTCTAACCACACAACCATATAGAGAACATGCAAACATGGTTGGCAAGATAAAACTGTATTTTTAAAACAGAATCAGCGGTGACTCAGTTCAACAGATAGAAGAGCTGGACTCTTGACTTGGCATAAGCATAATTACAAAATGTTCACCCAGGCTGTAGTGTTTCACATGAAGAATTTGGTGCTGTGAGTGTGTATGCTAACCCTGATGGGGAACTGGTCAAGCTAGATGGAATACTCCTCACTGAACCTGCAGAGATCTTACTTGATGGGATTCCTAAAGGAAGGGGAAGAAGAGGGGAGAAAGAGAGAGAGAGATTTTAAACAAACACAGTTGAACATTGAAAGCAGCTAAAATACTGCTGAACAAGAGAAGCTTCATATCTTTTTATTCCAAAAATATATTAGACCAAAGCCCTGCATTCTTCCTGAGCTTCATTTGACATTGGATACAGTCCTATTGAGGGAGAAAAAAATAACAACAAAAAAACAGTCCATTTCCAAAAACAACAGCTGATTAGAAATTCACAGCCTTGCTGTCATAAATCAAGAAGCACATAGCAAAGTAAAGAAAATGAACTCAGCGCATAGTGTTGACAATGGACTGTTGGTACTTTTTTGGCAGGAGGTACACAATACAACTTCATTGCATTTAGGAATAGGATAGGATAAATACATTATCAGTGGTTGTCAATCGGACTGGTGTTAAATGAATTAATGAAATCTCCTATTTTTCCTTCCCCTTAAATGTAGCATTATTTGCAACAAAGTGCTATATCAATTTGGGGATGGAAGCAAGACAACGCAGTCTCCTAAGCTGTTGCAGCATATTCACATTCTGGGATACTCCACCAACACAGATCAAGCTGTGTTCTTACCAGTGGATGATCCAGAGCCGGATCTCTGTGGTAAGCGTGATGAGGGGGATGGGATGGTGGACACAGAAGGGGCGTTGGTCTTCTTCACCGGGGCAGAAGGTTTGAACTGAGCATAAGGGAGGCACCACCATAAGACAAATGAAAAGAGAAACACTGACACAACACAAAAAAATCTCACAATTCATGTTAAGTTCCATTAGTTAACCGCAGAAGATTAGTAGTAGCCAAAAACTGATATACGCTAACAATGCTATACTGATACACACTGTTTTACCCTGGTAGGAGCCTAACTCATCATTATGTGAGAGATGTCTATTCAAAAGTAGCCTGATCAAAGCTAAAACATTTTTGAATGTCATGGCTACTGTTTCTTGTGAACACAAATAAATGAATTAAGAAAAGAATCAAATTTATTTCTCTGTTCCTTGTACATTTCATGCATCTTTGCAGCGGACACAAAAATGTGAAGTGACAAATAGAAACTACACAATAAAATGCCCACCACAGAACACAACCATAACATATATCTATCTCAAGAAACATTAACGAAAATGTTTTCTAGCATGAAAAAATGGATGTCATTTTCATACATAGACACTGGAGGGGAGTAATGACATGAGGTAAAATATGTTGGAGGAGACTGCAGAAAACATTTGACACTAAACTCTTCAACTAAAACAAGTTTTCTTATTGAACAAATAAAGAAAACTTAAAGTCCTATTGTTTGCTTTCAAAAAAAATCCAAATACAGTTCGGGGCCAGCTAACCAGGTTGCCTGGGCTACGATTGTATATTTTAATAAAACAACAACTGTCCTTTAATTCACAAAGTAGGATTGTGGATTACAGGCGACTTTAATTCCTCATTTATTCAATGCAGTGGTAAATAATAACTCTTCTGCTTGGGTAGATTTATCCAAAACAACCTAAAGTCAATTTAGGAGTTGGAAATGACAGAAAATTCTAATTGATTGCCTTGCAAAGCTATAAAAAGGTGCTACCGGGCCTTGGCATAGTATGTTTGTCAGGTTGGAGTTTCTGTCATCCTTACATTGGAAAATTTGACTAGAGTGGTGACAGAAGACTTAAGTAAAGCTTGACTGTTGCTGTAAGAATCCAAAGTTCCTTCCATTATCTGTGGGTATTTATATTTTGGTGTGTTAGTGTGCGCAGTGATTAAAGCATGATCAGCTCTTACCTGTGTCCGAGTCGGAGTTTTTTTAGTGTCCCCTGGCTTGCCCTTGCTTGGCATGCGAGCAGCCTGCTCTTGGCAAAACTTTATGTGTCTATCTGCTGCGTTCTCACCAAACCTCCTCTGACAGTATGGGCATTGGATATAGTCTACATGCAGAAGAATGGGTTAGAAATTGTAGATCTACCCTGCAGTCTCATAACTTCGGTATATGGCTAAATTACAACTCAACAAGTACGCCAGGATTATGTTTTTTCCAACCTTTTTCCTTTTCTTCTGTCATAACATTACAACTCAATAATAATAATAATAATAATAATGATTTTTAAAAGAAAAGCACCCTTTCAGACTCAATAATCCAGGTGGTTAACATGGTCAAAATAATTCAATCAGATCATATGGACATACGTTTAAAACGAAAAAATGAGTACGTTTCAATATTCCACTGAATATCCTCCTCAGCTCTCAGTCCAGTAGGTGAACTACTCAGCTCCCTTTTAAAGGAACAGAGATATAAATTAGAGTGCTCACAAATTTCACATTTCGGCATTGTTTTAACCCATTCTTTGTGAGCACCCTAATTTACATCACTGTTCGTTTAAAGAGGAGCTGGGTGGTTCATCTACTGGACTGAGAGCCGGGGAAGACATTCAGTAGAATGTTGAAACACACTCCTGTTTTTTTTTAAACATATGTCCAGAATACCTGATTGAACTATTTTGACGTTAATAATAACCTTTATAGGGTCAGTGCATATTAATGAACATTTAGAATGTAAATATGCCAGATTTAGCCACTAGGCAAATTTTCATCTGTTATCCTAAGCAATTAGGGGTTCAGTGTCTTGCTCGAGGAACTTCAACAACCTTTTGAAGTAACCCGGGATCGAACATCCAATCTTCCAAATACAAGACATCCAGCTTATGTCCAGAGCTATGCTGCCCCTTTGACCAATAATTCGACAAATATACCAATAAAAGGATTATTACTATAAATTAACACCCAGCATTCTTCTTTCTGGGCATTTTTTCATTAATTTTGTGATTAACTTCTGCCATAAAACCAAATAAAAATTTGGCTGCAAAAGATAGTCAATAAACGTATCATAGGAAATTAATCTTATCTGCACTTTCTTTCTTGCGCCTAGGTCTCTTCTTACCATTTGCCTCAATAAACAACAAGTCTACATGTGGACTCCACAATAAAAAAAGAAATTATGAAGAAATATTTCAAAGTCAATTGTTGCAGAGATGCATACTGTAACAAGAATCTCAACATTGACACTTGAACCTGTGCAACCATAAACAAACTGTTATATTTTTTATATGTACATACAAACTAAATAAATGAATACATAATTGCAAGTCTCTCAGACAGTTATCATAATATTATGTTGTTTTTTAACCCCATTAAATCCCTGCGTTAGTGATTTACCTGGGTCATAAGAAGGAGGGGGTGGTGGAGGTAAAGGCCCTCCATCTTTCATGGCCTGGGTGACACCCTTGGCTGCCCGGATGGTGGCGATAAAATCCTCATGTTTCCTGCGCCAGTTAGATGGCTTCTTGGGGGGCTCCGCCTGGCAGGAAATGACACATAATGATGCTCTGTTAAACCCAAAAAGGTTTTGTTCCATCTTAACCCAGGATACGAATGAGAGGACCATCAACGCTGCCACTGCCTCCTAATACCAATTATGGTGTATTATGTACTTTGGTCAAACATTCATATTCATTTATGTGCTAGCTAACCAATGTGTAGATTGATCAGTAAAAATGTAAGCCTCCTTGTCTAATTCCTGTAGAAAGATATATGTGGTATTAACAACAGTGTCATTATCTCATGATATAAACCAATCTGTTGGGTAATTGGTCTAAACAACCCACTATTTCAGAAAGCCACGTTCTAGAGGTCAAAGTGTGCGACAATGCTCAACGTGACTTTTTTTAAATGATGGTGAAGTGGTCGACATATTGACGCAACATCATCATGGACCATTGACTTTATTCATGTAACAATTGGAAATGTAAAAAGCATAAATATTCAGTCCTACAGCCTATCAGGCACTCTTTTCTCCACAGGGACAATCTGAGTGGATAGCAAAACTGATGACTTCTGACAGAATTAGTCCACTGTCAGAGGAGTTGCTTCTGTGGTAACAGAGCCACATTGGCTTCCTGTTCACTCCTATTTGGTTACCCTAATCAGATTAAACAGGCCTCTACCCCAGCCAAACAGTCATAATGATTCAATAACAGTGAAATGGTCATTTTGAAATTCTGTTTACATCATTCTGTGAACAGAAATCCTCTAACAATCATACTTATGTGAAATGTACTTATGCATATTAAACCTTGTTTTCTTTTCAAGCAAGGTGCTTCTGGCAAAACAATATACATACTAAATCACTAGGTACACATGCGTAACTCGATGCTAACAAAAATGAGATTATAGGGCATTTTGAGCATGATCTATATTAATGCAAGTGACATCAAATTACTCCATATATGTTAGTGTGATTATGTAAACTCCAACTAACAACAACTAAAAACAAAGAGTACTATTTTTACATAACTCCTGGTTGTTAGTGTTTTGATCACATCACAATCACAGTTTTGCATGCATATCAGTATGTTCACATGTAAACCTCTTACACCCTGGCTAACCTACCAACCATTTTCAGGTAAATAGGAAGGAGTAAGGGGTGATCTGACATCTATAAGACCTTTAGTCAAGTGTCCTATTTTAGGCCACTAAATTAAATGTGAAAGCTGTCAATTGTTCTAGTAGTATAGAGATAGAGTGAATTGACAGCACTTGAGTTTGAGGCAAAGACAGAATAAAGCACTGTTTCTTGGTTTATAGGGCCATCCAAGCAACTGCCAAGAAGTGTGGTTGAAAAGCAAGGGGAGAACCATAGGCAACTCCTCATCACCCAGGCTGGGCAACTTAGATTGGGACTCCATGACAAGGTCTACTGCTGTGCGGCTAAACGCTAAAACTAAGATGTTTGAGAGAAGTTGTTAAGGCGTAATCTAAGTTGAGGATAGATTCAAAGGAATTAGCTCAGCCAAAGAAACTGGAATTAATATTTTCAACACATTAAGAAGTGGAATAAATTCACAAAGTAAATGTATATGCGTGGATAGTTACAACAGCAGAAAGTGTGTGATCAGTAGAAAATATTAGAAATCGCATGGATGAAGTCAACACAAAAGTCAAAACTACAAGTCAGTGATTCTTCTGAAATACAGTAGGGTTAAGAAAGCCATACACAGTGAGGGTGCATGTGTTTCATTCTTCCGTAGATCACTTATTAGGCCATGGCAGACAGCCATATCTTTGCCATGACACACTAATGATTATAAAAAGTAATGGCGGGTGAAATAAAGACAAGTCAACTTACTTTCTCAGTGGTGGATGAACTGTGTGACTGAAATACAATTGAGAGCGGTTTAAATTGTTTAAAGATTCATTTGACAACAAAAAACATTGATAGGTCATGAATAAAGCAATGGAACTGGTGTTCATCACAAGGCCTATCAACATGTATAGTAAAAGATTACTTTGGTTGAGCAGGTACCACAATTTTACCAGCTGGCCCCCCTCTGACACCTAAAATAGCTTTTCTTATCTCAGAGGCCAAGGGGATTTGTCAAATTGTGTCAAAGCTTCAACATAATTCCTGATGATGACCAGTTTGAGCTGTGTGGCGAGTTACCATGGTGGCAAGTCAGTTTGAAACCTCTTGACCAAGGATTTGGCCTACAATTCATAGAGCACACTTGTGAAGTGGTAATAGAGTGTGTTGGAGTTGAACAAAGCAATATTTTTAGATTTTGTATTTAATCATGTCCAAGGCGAATTTAAGGATGAATTCATGACTAATTGAATTAATGAGTTAAAAACGGCGTTTTTACCTTTAAGGAATAAGAATGTGGCAGATTGAATTACAGATTTCGAGAAAGATGAATAAAATAATTTTGGACATGTAGTTCACCTATGATTAACCACTTATCTGAAGAAGGGTTGGGGGGGTCATGCTGGTGCCTCTCCACGCGCTCATTTGACAAAAGGTCAGGAAAGACCCTGGACAGGTCACTATTCCATCTCAGGACATGAGCAGTTAGGGGTTCCGTGTCTTGCTCAAGGACAGTTCGCCGTGTCTTGCTCAAGGACACTTCGACAAGCTATCTGCAGGGGCTGAGGATCTAACTACCAATCTTCCAATTATTACATGACCACCCTACCTCCTGAGCTATGCCGCCCGTGGACATGTACTAAATAATGTAAAGTCAAAAAGTAAAATTAAGAAAAGAAAGAAAAGAAAAAGAAAAAAGAAAAAAAGAAAAAATTCCCTTACCAGTCCTGCACGGGGAAATTTGAATTTCTCTGCATTTTTGACCCGACCTATTATATAGGAGCAGAAAGCTGCCAACATATGGTGCTCAGGGAGCAGTTAGGGGGTTAAGTGTTTTGCTCAAGGACACATCGACATGCTATGTGCAGGACCGGGAATCGATCCTGTAACCTTCCCATTGCCAGACAACCGCTCATCCCACTGAGCTATGACGCCTCCTATAAGGATTTCCACTGCTTTGCCACTACAGTCCTCCGCTCTACCAACTGAGCTATCGAAGGGATAGGGATAAACTAACAATAGATCCCCGCAGTCTAAAAAGGAGTTCTGAAACTTGGGTATAGATAATTTATCCTCTATTTTTTCTTCTCCTTCCTAATTTTTCAGGAGAAATAGAAAATCTCGCCCCAGTCAATTTTGCATTATCTAATCAGGCGTAGTCTCACCTTTGGTTTGATGGGTTTAATGGTAGTGATATCTGTGCCTTCGGCTCTCTGTCTACTGGAGTCAAAGACCTTCCTCTTCTTGGTTGCTGTCTTTTGGCATATGATAGTATGCTTTTTCTGAAAGGACACACAGACAAACACATGCAGTGGAAGCTAAGCTCTGTGATATTTCTATGCACATATTGTCAACAAGAATCTGCCAGGATCCTTAAATTTGATTGGACATCTCAACTTGGGTTCATAAAACTATGCAGATACGCCATGGCGAGATCACAGCTCCTTGGAACTAATTTCATTAACTTCCTCCATAAATGTTGCTCAATAATCCCTACAGGCTGACTGGAATGTCACCAGTCACACACCATTCACCCAAAGAGCTGCTGTTCTGTCAGCTGATAATCACTGTGAAAAACACCATTAACAGACAGAGCCATCCAATGGCCTACAACAAAATCAAAAATCCCTATTGTGCCTTCAACAGTACATTGCCCATTGCATGTTTTTTCTTCTACTTAGCTATTGATTGGTTGGCTTTCATTGTGTCGTTATTTTATGATATTGTAGTTTGAAAGGGAGCTCCTTACAAATAACCGCAATAAGCACATGACAAATGACCCAAAAACTAGAGAATTGCTCTTTTTACCAGGACTTTTGGAAAGAAACGTCTTCCACAGATGTTGCATGGGACCAGGCATTCAACAGAGGGACCATCTGTCACAAATAATCAAAAGGACAGCAGAGTAAATCAACAGATTGGAATGATAAGGGGTTCATATGGAGCTTTGGGGCAACCAGTTTGGCTTACATTAACTGTTATTATGATTGTGTGTGTGTGTGTGTGTAGTGGGGAGGTGATCATAAAGTAAATGGCACCATGTACATGTCAATTATTCTTCCAAGTGAGTCTTGCTGACACAAAGGCTAATCGTATCACGACTTTAAAACAAGCTAATTCCAAGATTCATAGCACCGGGAAGATTTATGATCCCTCATCCCGGAGGAAAGGGGTGGCGGTTCATGAGCTTTGATTTGAGAAAATAGATTCTAGTGAGTATGAGACTGGAAATCACCATCATCAGACTAAAACGTACAATTTTAATCGGTACCACTGACGACAGTGTAAATTCGAACAAGCCAACGACCGATCGGCAGCCCAGCGGTTAGCTTGCGTCTCAGTAGCTAACCGTTGATGTCATGTAACACACCCAGTGAAAGACACAGGCCGGCGTCCTCCTCGGCCCTTTATGGCGTTATTTCAGTTACACAGTAAGCCGAAAAAAGAGAGGTCAGACGAGGAAAAGACGAGTTCATATTGCTTCAATTCCCGACATTAAACATGCAGACAAGGGGAGATGCTAAAAGGTGATAGTAAGGTGACCCTAACAAACGCCTGAACCGGATAGCTCACCTTCATATTCCTCCATCATTCCCTTACCAACAGTGCGTTTGCCTATCTAGCTATCTGTCTGTCTGTCGTTATCTGTCTATCGGTCCGTCTGTCTGCCTCCCTGCTGCCACTGGCAACTGGCTTGTCTGGGAAGCCGCCTCACACCGCAGTATCGCAGCTTCTCATTGGCTGTTGCTGTGAAGCCCGCAAGAGGCAGAGGAGTAGTGAGTGAGGCGGGTGGTGCGGGGCACTGGAGGCTGTGGAGGGTGTGTGTGGCTTGTTATGAACAGCAGGTGGGGCACGGGAGGTGCCATGTTGAGGAAAATGGAGTGTCTTTTTGATCCCAACGACCTTCCAATTACCAAACGACCCACTCTAAC